>JAPNUC010000050.1:0-59621 GCA_028554685.1 Agrotis ipsilon | reverse complement strand
TGGGCGGGCCGCAGGTGATGTGACGGTTAAAAGCACCAGCGGGGATGCAGGACGTCACGCTGGTGTTCCTACCGCAGCGCACGGAAGATTCATTCTTGAAACCGGTCTCAGTCGACGTAACGCTTCATCATTCCGCATGACTTTGGCGGTACATTGATATTACGCTGCGTCAGAGCCGTAAAAAGCAGACAAAGTGCTGTTCGCGCAGAGGCAGGCTCTCGATGCTGACGGTAGCAGTTTGGTCCTTGGGAGGAAGCAAGGATTTCTGTACCAGCGAGCGGACAATCACAGCAACCTGGACGGTCGGAAATGGCGGGATCATGTCACGATCCACGGTTGTTTCCGGGAAAGTTGCGAATTCGTCAGCTGATCCTGCCACCCCAGACTTTTCAGCGCTCCGCCATAGCCGGGGGCGGTGGAGCAACGGATTCCAGGTCACCGTCGGCAAAGCGACATGGCAGATTGCGCGCAGAAGGTGCAGGCCGTTTGATCGCTTTTGCCATACACACGATACCGACGAGGTGTGCAGAGATGGCACAATGAATTCGGCCTGATGGGTTCGGCCAGTTTAGAAGTTCCAGTTCCACCAGCTTCTCTCCCTTCCTGCGCGACAAGAACGCGCCAGCGGTTATAGCGGCATCCCCCTTTCGGACTCACGTCATGCGCCAACATGATGATCGGACTGGCGCAAAAGGGGGGCGGGAAATTTCGCCCTCATCGGCCGTTGGGTGCCTCAACAACAGTCCAGTAAAGTTTTTCGAACCTGCCTGTTCTGAAAGGCAGCCTGTGCGTCGAGCAGCGCGGTTTTGCGTCGCGCGATCAGAAGGCACCAGACGTAGCGGGTCCGCAGTCGATGGCCAGCCATGGACCGCCGCGCGGATGCGTGACGCAGACGTCGTTTCAACGGAATCCTGTGTTGATGGACCGGGATGAACCGCCAGCCCTGCCGGGCTTGTCAGAACCGAAAGCGTGTCGTTTCCAGCAGACAGGAAGATCCTGCGCCCAGATAAATAGACCCCTTGGGACAGGGGAGGGGGACTGTTCCGGTTTGGCAGGGCGCTGGCGCCGTCGATCATTCCCATGGGAAGACGGGGCGAACGGGCCGAGAATCTCGCGTTTGCCACATGGTTGGTTCTGGCCGCGATGATGCCTTCGCTTTTCCATCTGTCGATCAGCTTGCGCGGCACGGTTATACCAAGCGACAAATGGCGCTGGAGGAACTGGTGCGAGGCGGCGCTTCGGTCATGACAATATCCAGCACTGCTCAACAGGCGGGACTTCTCCAGTCACCACCGCTTCTCGCCGCCATGCTTCCGCCTGACGAGCCGCCTTCCTCGCTTCACCGGAACACCACATCGTCGTTGTAGATTCGGGGTCGCCCTGGAGCGCAGATCGCCACACTTCTCACTTCCTCATCCGCAGAACCGGGCGGGGACACGCGTGATGCGACGCCACCCTGCGAATGAACAGCAGGTCACCCTGGCCCAGAAGCTGTTCGGCGCCGTTTCCTAAGAATGGTGCGACTGTCGAAACTTGCGCTGATGAAGCTGGAAGGAATACGGGTCGGGAAGTTGGCCTTGATGGTCCCGGTGATGACGTCAACGGGATGGACGCTGCGTGCCATTATGACGTGAATACCAGCGGCACGGGCTTTCTGAGCCAGTCGCTGCACGCGGTCTCGATTTCCTGGCTGCGACAACATCAGTCGGCCTTTCGTCGATGACGACGACGATATACGGCGGTTTTCCAGCGGGAAACCTGCTGTTTCACGAAGACGGGTTGCCCGTCTCATGGGTCAAAGCCGGTTTTGCACGCGACGCGTGACCTCTCGCCGGAGGCGCGAAGCTGGCTGACGCGTTCGTTGTAGCCCGTTGATGTTACTGACCTGAATGCGCCATCAGACGATAGCGGCGGTCGCATTTCCTGTACCGTCCATTTGAGGGCGCTGACGGCGCTTGGTTGGCTCCGTCACAACTGGGGTCAGAAGATGTGGAATGCCGTCATAGATCGACAGCTCCAGAAATCTGTCGGAGCAATCATGATCAGTCGGCACTGCTCCGGGTCTCAGGCGTACAGCAGCGACAGGATCATCGCTATTCACGCCGACGATTTGCCCCGCGAACCCTTCTACCCGCCACTCAGAAGATGCGCATTTTGGCCAGAAGCCGTATAGACCGGGCACGCCCTGCAATATCCCTTGGTCCAAGCGAATCTGGAGGCGTCCCGTTCCGTTCGGCCATTCGCGGCGTCAGCAGGAGTTCGGCGAAGTAAACGGTTTTCGCGCTTGCGGCGGAACTTCGATCAACCATGACATTCCGGCCCGGCACGTCCAATACGAACGCTCAGCCGGACAGGGAGCGTGCTACGTCATGCCAAGACCGATGACGCGGACGAGCGGATGGCCGGAGCGGGCGCCAGTTCAGATAGCGTGACGACCGGGGCCTGCGTGGATGTCTCCGATCGTGCCGCTGAACCAAAATCAGCCATCACCTTTCCAGTAAGACGTGGCATTGGATTGGGCAGCGTTTCCTGTGAGGACCGGTCGTTGGCTGGCCGTGGTGGTTAGCAGAGACAGGGGAGGCAATAACCCAACACGTCGCAGGCAGGAAGTACGGGCGGCACGGGCCGTGCCACCGGCTGGGCTGTGGCCGACGCTCCGGCGACGCATGCCCGACAGACTGCGGCGCTGTTCGGGGGTTCAGCTCAGGGGCGCGATGCTGCTCGGTGGAACGTCATCCTCCGCATCGGTCTTCAACATGCGAAAGCTGATCGTCGGAACGTCGCTCCGTGCAATCTGCGCCAAGCCGTTCTGCATAGAGGTTGGAACGGGGGGCCTCTTCTTCGTCCGCCAACTGTGGAGCAGGGGCGGGGTGTTCCTTCCAGTGCCGTAGGGTGGCTGCGTATGGTCGTTTTCCGTCGTCTCCATGGGGGCTGCATCCACCCCGTATTTTGCGGCACAAAGGAGATGGGCGAGGTCGCTGATCGATTTTCCAAAGCGGGCGACGCAGGAAGGAAAGCGGGGCTGCATCAGGAGCGGACGCCCCCGCACTACCGGGTTGAAATTCGTACTGGCGCGGAGCAGGTGCAGGTGCCGGGCGATCAGAAGTATGCGGGCCATTCAGGCGGCGTGCCAGACGCAATGGCTGAAAGGGCCAGAAGCGTGCCGCCCTGGCCCATGGCGCGCCATTCGCGCCACTGAAGCCCCATAGCCAGCGGCATCAAATGCCCATCAACAGCGAACCAGAAACCAGCCAGTGCGCTTCCGGCAGGACCCGTTCGGCATGGGCTGCATCAGCAGGCGTGAGCAAAGAAACGCCCATCTCGCCCCCAAGGCCAGCAGCGGGGCCATGCGACTTCAAGTCCCGGATGAGCAACTGAAGCGTACCAATAAAGTCGCTCACGCTGGAAGCAGCAGGAGCGCCGCAGCAATGCGGAGGATCGGCGCGTCATGCGTTGATGGAGACCCCATGCGACTGGCCCCAGGCCGCAGAACAACAATCGGCAAGGACCACTACCCAAGCCAAGCAACTGCACCAGACCATCGGAAAATGGTTGCGCCCGTACGGACAAGAAGGTTGTGGTCCGTACTGTCGAGGTGTTGAAGGACGGATTCGTGCGGATTGAAGCTCCACAGCGCGATGGCCGTGGCAACGGCTGCGATCAGGAACCCGAGACCAGAAAATTCCAGCAGACGCCGCCATTCAGCGCGCTCCGGAGTTGGGATGTCATGTGACGGTCGTGGCCTCACGGGACAATGTTGCGCACTGTGTGGCGATCGGCTGAAACGGCCCAAGTCTCGTCACCCCGTCGGTTTTTTGAATTACGGCTTTCAGATTACGTCTGAATTATACCTGACAGGCCACTGAATACAGTAGGAAAATTAAGGAACAGTGGAGGAATGTCGCCAGATCGTCACCATTCGCGCGCCGAATTTCCGGATTGAAAGCGGTTCGGCGGAAGTGTGGGGAAAAGTGTTCGGAAAAGGTGGCACAAACGGAGGCAAATCCTCGGTCGCACCGTCTTCGGCAACGATCGCGCTCCTTCGGCATTCAGCCGTTTGGCCAATGCGAGCAGACCCGATTCGACCAGCGTTTTCCCGTAAGGCGGATCAAGAAAGATCAAGCGGTGAGGCTCTGCGGCCTTTGGCGGATTGCGTGACACTGCAATCAGCACGCGCGAGCGGTCACGGGCCCGGCAGATATCCAGATTGGTGCGCAGGGCATTCAGCAGCGGCCCCCCCCCCGGCCCACCCCCCCCCCTGCGTCCCGTTCGAAAAGGCCGGCACGTGTGCCGCACGGGCAGCGCTTCCAGGCCGAGGCGCCTGTTCCGGAATCATCAAGCACGAGGCCGGTCCAGCTCTTCCTGACCATACGGGGGATGGGCCAGCATGTCGAAAATGGCTGACGCGTTCCGGTCCGAGGTTGGGCGCGTCCGCTCGCCGGTTGGAGCCACGAGCGCGCGGCCTTTGTTCTCTCCAGCAACAATCCGATGGATCAGCGGGTCCGCTTAAGGTAGGGGGCAGAAGATCGGGGATTGCTCACGGAGAGTCTTGCCGTTTACTCCTCAAGTCACGCGCCTTCAGGGAACCAAGCTGGAAAACGGCCCGTAAGACAGGACGGATCAGGCGGCTCACATTGCAGGTAGGCCCTGCATCACGCGACGGGAATCTCACGCGTTTTTGCCTCACGCAGAGAGACTGTCAGCCGGAGTTATCGCGTTTTTGGAATCCAGTTCCGCTTCGATGGAGCCGGATTCACGCATCAATTCAAAGCCGTTACCAGAGACGCCAGACGTTTCTCGTCCACCACGCCAAACACGCGACACGGTAACGGCGCACCCAGGCATTGCCTGGCAGCTCAGACGACGTGCCAGTTCGCCGCATGGTCAGAAGCAGAGCCATTCGGAGTTGGATCCAGGCCGGCCAACACTGATGACGCGAGGCATGCCTCCGGAAGGGAATCAAAGACCGATCTGCGTTCCTGAGGGTCACGATGTGTGGTCAGGAGGCCGTCCGCTGTGGTAGCGCACAGGGCGGGTGCGCTCGGGATTGTCCACGGGTTGCCAATTACCAGCACGATGTCACCGGCTGAACGCAAGGTCGCCGGATGCTGACGGCTGCCCACCAAGCTTGATGCGATTGTCTTCAATCATGCGTTCCACATCTCGGCGGCCTTGCTACGACAGCGCGGGCCAGGAACTTGGCAATGCGTTCGCCTCTTGGGGCGTCGGAGTTCTCAGGGGTCGGTAAAATCTTCAGTATCGTGCTGCTGCCTCACCAGCGCCGCATACAGGCGACGGTCGCCGGGGGCGAGGGTGATTAGGGTGCCATTGACACACCAATGGCGAATTTCGGGCGTCCAGTTCAATGCTTCGATCACACCATCCGGTGCGAGAGCGAAATCCGTGCTCACGGGCATGGACGCCTGATGGTGGGAAGAGTTTACCACATTGTGGGCGCCCGACCAATTTCCGCCAATAGGGTATCTGGCACGATCGACACGGCATGTCCGGTTCGGTCGTGGATTGGTTGTTCGTGTTCCAGTTCCGGCGGAAGATGCTGGATCAGTGTGCCACCTGCGTTCACGGCCATAAGCTGCATGCCGCCGCAGATCCCGAGGATGGGAATATCCCGTTCAATGCGGCCCGCAGAGTGCCAGCTCCGCGGAGGTCCCGATGCGGGACGCGAGGGGGTCGTCAAGGGATGAGGATCTCAGATAAGCGCGGGTCAACGTCAAAGCTCCACCCGTAATGCCAGCGCATCAGCCGCGACACCATGCTCGGCATCGGCCGTGTAGCCCAGACAGACGGGCAATCCGCCAGCCTCACTCAGGGCAGTCAGATAATTCTCTAGCAATGGTGAAAGGGGTAACGCGAGAATGTGCCGTCGCCGCGGCTCATGACCAGTGTCAGGCCGAGGAGGGGGGCAGAATTTGGACACGGGATGGACGGGGCAGGGTCATGCACCGACATCATCGCATCATGATTCAGGCGATACAAGCCGCGCCATGCAGACGGCGCTTGATGCAGCGGATGAGGCTGCCCGTCATGGGGAGGTACCCGTGGGAGCTGTCGTGCTGAGCGGAGGGCAAGATTCTCGCCGTGCCCGTAATCGTGTGGAAGAACTGCATGATGCGTTCAGAAATGCTGAATCTTGGCCATGCGGGAAGCCGCACGGAAACTTGGGTCCCCTCGGCTGACCGGATGCACATTGGTCGTCACACTGGAGCCATGGCCCGTGTGGCGGGGGCGATCGTACATTTCCGCTGTGAGCGTGTGGTGTTCGGGGCTTACGATCCGAAAAGTGGTGGCGTGGATCATGGCCCTCGCCTGTTTGAACGCCGAAGGTCTGAATCGGCCGGAAGTCATTGTGGCGTACGGGAGCGCGAGGCGTCGGAGCCAATCCGGGCTTTTTCCGACGTCTCAGGAGAGGCTAACAAACAAAGCTTACGATGTTTCACGTCCCGGTCAGCTTGGTGAACGGGAAAAAAACACCGTTCATAGTCGACAGTATAACGACACGAACCGTTCTCTGTAACAATCGGGACTGACATGACCACACGTTTCCGGCGCCTCCCTGTGCTCGCTGCGACGACCTTTCTGAGTTGCCGCTCCCGCCGCCATGGCGGACAATGGGGCCATTCAGCCGCAGACCACGTTCAGGCGCTGCCGAATTTCGTCACGCTCGTGAAGAAGGTGAAGCATGCCGTTGTTGCCATCACGGCCATATCAAGCCGACGTTGCCGAGCAGGAGGAAAACGGCCCGGGCGGCGATGGCGGCGGTATGCAGGGTTCGCCCTTTCCGTTCCCCTTCCCATTCCAGATGATGCCGCAGCAACAGCAGCCGAACCGCAAGGTCGAAGCCCGGGGTCTGGTTTCCTCATCCGGGACTGATGGCTATGTGTCACCAACAAACCAGTTGTGAATGGGCCACCAAGGGTACGGTCACGCTGGACGAGGCACTTAGATTCAGCCAAGATCATTGGCCGTGACCCGAAGACGGACGTCGCACTGCTTCGCGTGAAGCCGACCGGCAAGCTGCCGTTCATTGATCTGGGCGATTCTGATGACGTCCAGCCGGGTGAATGGGTCATCGCAGTGGGTAACCCCTATGGTCTGGGCGGAACCGTCACAGCCGGTAGCGTTCGCTTCGGGGACGGTGACCTGCATATGGTGCGGATAACGACTTCATTCAGGTTGATGCAAAGATCAATCACGGCAACTTCTGGCGGTCCGCTGTTCACACAGGATGGCAAGGTTGTTCATCAAACTCCATGATCATCTCGCCAAATGGTGGCGGTTCGATCGGTATCGGGTTCGCCATTCCGTCCAACACCGTGAAGTCTGTCGTCGAGCAGCTTGAGAAAGACCGGTCATGTGACCCGGGCTATGTCGGCATCGAAGGGCAGGACATTTCCCGACGATGGCACAGGATCTTAACCTGAAGTCTCCGCGACCGGAGGCTCCTCCGCATGGAACGCTGGTGGCGTCCGTGTCCAAGGTAGCCCGGCCGAGAAGGCTGGCATTAAGAGCGGGGACGTATTCTCACCGCTGAATGGTATCCGGTGAAGAACGTCATGATCTGGCGGTCAAGGGTGTTGCGATCGCGCGCACGGGATGCCACGGTGACTGCTGCGTGATGCAAGCCGATGGATGTGAAGTTCACGGGGGCAATCTCGCACTCAGGATTCATGGCGGCGATGGCGCGGATAGCAGCCATTCTGCGTGCCGGCAAAGCTGGTGTGTGTCTTTGGCATCCCTGACGCCGCGTGCCCGTCAGGAATGGGTCTTGATGACAGTGTTCAGGGGGCGGTTGTTGCGGATGTTGTGCAGGGCTCGCCTGCAGACCAGTCGGCTCCCGTCGGGGGACATCATCGTAGGTTGGTAATCAAATTACACCATAGCCAAGCTGTTGT
Organism: Agrotis ipsilon; assembly: GCA_028554685.1. Lineage (NCBI taxonomy): Eukaryota > Metazoa > Arthropoda > Insecta > Lepidoptera > Noctuidae > Agrotis > Agrotis ipsilon. The sequence continues at coordinate 51,708 of JAPNUC010000050.1, read as the reverse complement.
CGCACAGGTGAAGGAAGCCCTGGGTCGAAGCAAGCCGCCCACTCTGCGTATCATGCGTGATGGTCAGCAGCTTTTCGTAGCGGTCCCGCCGACGGCTCCGACGATAGTGGTTCGGATGAGCACCGTAAGGTTACTGAGTCCAGCCTGAAACTGGCGAAGGAGGGGAGATGAAAGGCTCTCCGCCTTTTTCATGCCCGTTTTGCGGAGTGAAGTCAGAGTTCGTCACTGGACAGTCGTCCGATGAGTTTGTAATGATCCGGTGAAGCGTCGTGCGTTACGGTCGCTTAAAACGCGGATCTGTCTAAGGATTTTTTGGATCAATGGCATATCAAGCCCACTCGCGGGAAAACGCTTGATCAGTCACAACTGACGGACAAACCGGCTCTGGTGCCGGCCTATTACGCTCTCAAGCCGGACGTTCCATCCCGACGCAGGTGTTTCGTTCGGGACTTCAGGCCATCTGGTTCATCATTCCATACGAGCTTCAATGAAGGGCATATTCCTCGCATATGAGAAGCTATCTGCCGTATCGCAAGGGCAGAAGGCATTGATGGTCCGATCTTTATTTGGCATTGACTCACATGCCTTGTCTGCCCCGGCACAGCGTCCGCGATTGAGTCTTTGCCGCGATGGCATTGACGTCCGCATTGACAGAAACGACGGCTACACGCCAACGCCTGGCATTTCCCACGCCATTCCTGACCTAAACAAGGCCGACGACAGGTCTGGCCGATGGGGTCGTTGTTACGCCGTCTCACAACCCGCCAACAGATGGCGGCTTTAAGTACAATCCGACGAATGGTGGCCCAGCGGATACAGCCGTGACAAAAGCCATTCAGGATATGGCGAATGAGCTGCTGGCGGATGGCCTGAAGGGACGTAAAGCGCCTGCCTTACGACGAGGCCAAGAATGCACCGTCCATCAAGCGCTATGATTACGTCACGCCGTATGTGGCCGATTTGGAAAACGTCATCGACATGGCGGCCATCCGTGATGCGGGTGTGAAGATCGGTATTGATCCGCTGGGTGGCGCTGCTGTTGGTTACTGGAAGCCTATCGTTGAAAAGTACGGTCTGAACGCTACGATCGTCAGCGATGTCGTGACCCGCGTTGGTCATGACGGCAGACGGGACGGCCGATCCGTATGGACTGTTCTTCGCCCTACGCCATGGCGCGTCTCATCAAGATGGGCGAGGATTTCGACGTCGCGTTCGCCAATGACACGGACGCAGACCGTCACGGCATCGTTGCCATGCCGGATGGCCTGATGAACCCGAACCATTATCTGCCGTGGCGGTTTCGTACCTGTTCCAGAACCGCCCAGAGTGGAAGCCTGATTTGGCGTCGGCAAGGACGCTGGTGAGCAAGTGGTCTGATTGATCGCGTGGTCGCAGATATGGGCCGGCAAGGCTGGTCGAAGTGCCGGTTGGCCTGAAATGGTTCGTGCCGGCTCTGATGGATGGACTCGCTGGGCTTTGGTGGCGAGGAAAGAGCTGGCGCGACCTTCCTGCGTCGTGAGGCTCTGTCTGGACGACCGACAAGGACGCATAATCTCGGCCTTCTTGCGGCGGAAATCACCGCCAAGGACGGGCAGAACCCGAGCCAGCATTACCATGAGATCATCGCCGTCTCGGAACGCCATATTATGCGCGGATCGACGCGGCAGCGAACCGAGCAGAAGGGCCAAGCCAGCAAGTGGCCGCCGGAGCAGTCCGCCTTGAAGAACTTGCCGGCGATAAGATCATTGCTAAGCTGGACGAAGGCACCGGGCAATGGCGCTGCGATCGGCGGTCTGAAGGTGTGACGAAAAACGGCTGGTTTCGGCCCCCCCCAGCCCGGTCGTACGGCACGGAAGACGTTTACAAGACTGTGCCGAGAGCTTTAAAAAGCCCGGAAACACCTGAAGGCCATTCAGGACGAGGGCGCAGGCCGCGATTTCGACGGTGCTTTGCATCGTAACGCTGAAGCATTTCTGCTGAAAATCAGACAGCCGTGCATTCACCGAATGGGAGTGACGGCTATTTTTTATGGCGTTTTAACCGGCCAGACTGCGCTTCAGGCGGGCAAGTGCGCCGGGAAGACCGCGAACCGTCAGAATCCTGCCCGTTTCGTCATGATCTTCTGACAGGACACGGGCACTCTCATAGATCTCGCCAATCAGGCCCGTTTTGCATAGGGACAGTCCAGAACGTCTTTCCACATGTCGCTTCGAAAAAACGCAATCAGCGTTTCCGCCAGGGCGCTCCATCTTCCGGGCGATGCGCGGATAGCGGAATGGCATCCGGGTGTTTTTCCAGAAGCTCGGCCCGTCTGGCCTCATTCAACGCGATCCATTTTATTCAGAACAAGCCGGGGGGACAACATCCGCGCCGATTTCGTGCAGAACGCTTGCGGCTGGACCTCAAGCTGCGCTTGTATGTCGGTCCGACGCATCCACGACGAAAGCAGCAGGGATGCTACAGCGCTCGGCAGCGTAGAGCGGAGGATGCAACCAGACGTGGGGAGTTGCTTGATGAAGCCCACCGTATCCGACACAGAATACGGGGCCGCGTTCCGGCTGGAGCGTGCGGCAGTTGTGTCGGGGTCGCAAAACAGCCTTGTCCTGAAGAGAACCTGAACTGCCTGTCAGGGCCAGCATCAGCGAAGATTTGCCTGAATTGGTATAGACGACGAGCGCAACGCTGAGCTGAGTCTTTTCTGGAGAACGGCCGATGATCGCTGTCCCGTTGCACGGCTTCAAGCTGGGTTTTGAGTTCGGCAGCCGCGTCCCGAATCTTGCGCGGTCTAGGGAAAAGGTTGCTTTCACGGCGCTGGTTCCATGCCGCCTGCCGCCGCCACTCGATGACTCCCGGAGGCGTGGCGCGAAGAACGCAGGCCGCGCCTTTCACCTGAAGCTTTGCTCCCGTGTGTTGGCATGACGATGGAAATCTCAACGATAACGCCCGTTCGATCCAGCACCTGCGCGCCGGTCGCCCGTTCCAGATTTCGGATTCTGGCTTTGGTGGGAGTCAGTTCATGATCAAACGATGACGAACTCAGGACGCGGAGATCATCCGTCTCTTCTTCAATATCGTTCATGGGAGTTGCCGCGCCTTCAAAACCGTTTCGCGCTTTTCGTCATCGGTGTTTTGGGACGATGGGCGTGATGATGCCCCGACCACCCGTGATGTGGCCAGTTCTTCAAGCTGCCAGCGCCCAGAAGGGATGCTGCCCCAGTGCCTTCCCGTTTCTGTGCGACGGGCCGACGACCTCGTAGCCGAGCGTTTTGACCAGCCGCCCTAGTTCCTCAAGGCTTGCTCATGGGTGATGTCATCGACGTCTGGAGTCTGGATGCCGACAAGGACGGCGAGCGGGGTAGGGGATGCGGTTTCCATCCGGCAGCTCATAGCATGGATTCCGGCAGTTACGCGCTAATCCTGCGTGGCTGCGCGCGTGCCGCGAAAGCTGCTTCGGCCGTCATCAAGAGGCGACAGAAGAGAAAGTCGCTGCTTTTCGTGAGGAAGCGTGTTGTCTGGCCGCAGTCCCTGCGGCATGAGGGGGCACACTCCGAAACTCCTCTTCGCTGTCAGCAGGTCTTCCAGATGTCAGAACACCTCCACGGCTCGAAAACGCAGAAAACCCCCGAGCCGTCAAGGCGATCACCCATTCCGGCAATGCCATGCCGATGACACGCTGGGCTACGCCATCCTGCATTATTGCGATGCACCGAAGGCGATCCTGCGTGGGACGTGTTCTCGGGAGAGCCGACGGGCACGGACCGGCTGACTTTGTGCGCACCCGCTCGCCAGACCGTATCGCAGAAGCGGATATCGTCTTCGATGTGGGTGGCATCTTTGACCCGACCAAAGGTCGCTACGCTCACCACATGAAGGCCAGCCGCCCCCTGCGTGAGACGGAAACGCCGTATAGCGCTGCCGGTCTGCTGTGGAAGGACTACGGGCTCGCTGCTGTCCGCAATACGTCAAAACTCCGGTGGATGAGGCAAAACCTGACCGCATATGGCAGTCCCTGGAAAAGTCCCTGATCATCCCGGTGGATCAGACGACAATGTGGCGTTTTGCCAAGTGGGCAAGCTGTCTCTGGCCGATATCGTGTCAGCCTGTAGTCCGCCTTGGGAGACAGCCGAACTTTATGGTGCGGAAGAAGCCAAAAAGCAGGAATCGCTTGGCTTTGCGAATGCTGACACGGCTGTTGCGGCGCATCTGGTCAACATGGTGGACCGCGTTCGCCGCCAGCCTGAAAGCTGCCAACCGCGTTGTGCAGGCTTATGAAGTGCGAAGACACACAGCGCATCCGGCTCAGGAAACAGGAATGCGATTGAAAAGGGTATTTTCGAGCGTGATCTTCGTCGTTACGTCGTGTCACCCGCTGGTTCCGGAACAGTGGAATGTGAGGCCATTCGCCCGTACGCGGCGGATTTGGGCAGCGCGTTTCCTGACGGAAGCCTGGGGTGGTTTGGAGAAAAAGGCGCTGGCGAGATTTTCGGCGTGCCGACGAGTTTTCGCTCACCCGCCGTTTTATCTTGGCGGGAAAAGCCCCCCAAGGGAGCCCGAAGGGACTGAAGATGCGCGTCTGGCGCTGGAGATTGATGCATCTCTCAAGGCTGGTAACTGATTGGGAAAGGGTTGATCGATAACCTTCCCGCTCAGGCGGCGATTTCCGCCAGAAGCGCGTCTAAGTCCTCCGGAGTGTGTAATAGCCTCTCACCCGACGGATCGTGTGCCGGAAAAACCTTCCGGCGTCGGCCAGCGCGTAAAAAACCGTTCTGCCTCTTCCAGATCCTTCAAAAGAAGGTCTGGAAGAATGACGAAAACTTCGTTGCTCTGGCCCCCTTCATAAGGCATCTGAGCGGCGCATGACGCGAAGCCCGTCCACAAGCCGTTGCGCCATAGCGTTGGCATGGGCGCATTTTTCAGCCAGACGTCGTCTGCAGAAGGGCCAGAGCTGGGCGCTCAGGAAGCGAGGCGTGGACAACAGGTTCCGCTACGTTTATGCGTCGCGGAAATTCTTCACCAGCGGTCGTGTACGATCATTGAGAAGAACACTACGGCTTGGCGGCCATGGCGCCTGCTTTAGTGCCTCCAAAGCTGCGAACGTCCACACCGGCTTGGACACGTTCCTTCTTGCCGGAGTGGCAGCTCAGATGGGCGAGGGCATTGCCCAGGACGGGCCCCATCAGCTGTACCGCAAGATCATGGTGATGTGCGATGCGGGACAGTTCGGCCAGAGTGTCCGTGCTGTAAACGGTGCCCCATTCATTGGCTTGCGTCAGGGACAGGGCCTGAATGACCGGGCTGAGAATCCCGCTTTCCGCATTGCTTTTGAGGGCAGGCGTTAATGTCGCCGGGTCCATTCGTCCTTCGGAGAGGGAAATGCAGACGAGCTGGCCCCATGTGTATAGAATTCTGGGCGGGCCACATTCATCAGTATTGATATGTGCGCTCTCATCGCACAGGACAGAGCCATACGGCGAAACAAGCGCTGACAGGGCCACACTGTTGGCAGCTGTCCCCGTGGCGATCGGGAAAAAAACAGCGCCCGGTCTCAAAAACTCCCCAACCGTCGTTCAGGGAAACGGGTCAGAGCGTCTTCTCCATAGGACCGACACTCCCTCATTGGACGCGATCAGGGCGGCATGACTTCAGGGCAGATAGGTGTGACATTGTCACTGGCGAAGTTCTTGCGTATTTCCTCGGACACGAAACCATCCTTTTTCCTGCGCACAACGCGGGCTCGCGTAAAGCGTAACTGAAACCGCAGCCTGTTGTCATCCGGAGAGCCCATGAGCACGTTTCCCCCTGAACTGGGCCGCAAACTATGATGGCAAAGGTATTGCCCGGTCCTCTGACAGATCGCGTGGGTCGTGAAGTGTCCAGCTTCATCGAACAGGGCAACACCCTGCCGGGCCTCGCGTCGTGCTGGTCGGAAACGATCCGGCTTCGGAAGTCTATGTGAAGAACAAGGCCATCCAGACGCATCGCGCCGGAATGCGGTCTTTCATGCACATGCTTCCGCAGAGCAGTCTCAGGGGAGTTGGCTGAGATTTAATTGCCGCAATGAATGCCAACCGCAGATCCATGGCTTCTGCGCAGCTTCCGTTTGCCGCCGCAGAATCGATCCGGTCGTGGTGACGAAGGCCATTGCCCCGCATAAGGATGTGGACTGTCTGGGGGAGTGAAGCAGGTGCGTTTGTCGTAGGCATTGAGGGGCATCGTTCCCTGCACACCGCTTGGCTGCCTGATGCTGCTTCAGTCCGTGCACAAAGGCATGACGGGCAGGATGCAGTCGTCATCGGGCGTCAGCCTGGTGGGTAAGCCCATGGACCAGATTCTTCTGAAAGAACTGAACGGTTTCGATCGCCCAATCCTACACGGCAATACGCCGAACTGAGGGTTTTTTGGGGGCCCCGTGAAGCGGACATTCTCGTCGTTGCGACAGGCAAGCATGGTCTTGTCGCGGGACTGGATCAAGCCGGGTGCGACCGTAATCGACGTGGGCATCACGAGTATTCCGACCCCTGAAGGGCCAAGGACAGCGTGGGAGATGTCGCCATTTGAAGAGGCGCTTCCCATCGCAGGGCATATTACGCCTGTTCCGGGCGGTGTCGGCCCGATGACCATTGCCTGCCTGCTCCACAACACACTTCAGGCGGCCCGCGCCACGCAGGGGCTGGGGAAGGACGATCTTCTCTGATGCGTGTTTCTGTTGAACTTGTTCCACGCTCGGAAGAGGCGTTGCTTGAAGATGTGTCGGTTGGTTCCGCAAGGCGCTGCCATCAGTTGATCTACTGAATAGTCCAGACCTCATCCGGTTTGATCTGCGCAGCGTTGATGCTGCCGCGCGCGTCAATCGGGCGTCTGGCTTGAGTGTCATCCCGCATATCAGCGCGATCGACATGCCCCGGTGCGCCGCTACCGGGCGCCGATCGACCGGAACTGAAAGCAGTCCTCGTTGTCGCAGGTGATCCGCTCCCTGCCGGAAGCGATCGGGTGGCTTATCCGAACACGTCTGCACAGATTATCGAGCGGTATCGCCGCGAAGCGCCGCATCTGGATGTCTATGCGGTTTTCGATCCTTATCGACGTGCGCCGTGGCAGGAGCTAGAAGACGTTGCGCGCAAGAAAGATGCAGGGGCTTGGGGTTTCTTCACGCAGCCCCTGTTTGATCTGCATATGCTTTTCAGTTGTCCATGGACTGGTGCGCGATGACACGGTGTTCGAGGGGAATTTCACCAGTTCTGGGTGAACGGTCCCGTGATATTGGGAACGGTTAACCATGTGCTGTTCCCGAAAGACTATGATGCACGCTGGAGGCAACATTCGTCTCGCCCGCCAGATGCTGACGGTTGCGGGCGCGAGAAAATGAATACCTACCTGATGAACCCTGAAAGTTGATCTTGCGTACTATCTGGGTGGACTGAGTGATATTATAACGGGGTAAGAACTAACGAGAGCGGGATCATAGTCGGATGCACGCACGCCTTTTCCTCTTGCCGCTTTTGGGAGGCGTGCTGGTTCCAGCGCTCTTTCCGCAAAACCCTCTCCGATCAGCGCCAGTTTTGCTCGTTAACTCGGCCGGACGCCCGAATGTCTATCGGTCGGGCTCCGGGCAGCCGGGTCCACAGTACTGGCAGAACCGTACGGATTGATACGATCGTTCCCGGATCGATAAGCAGGAGCATGTCTGCATGGTTCAGAAACCATTCACCTACACAAAAATAGTCCCGAAGTCTGGACGTGCATGTGGTTCAAGCTTGACCAGAACATTACCGGCAAGACTCTCGTTGCGTCGTTTGGTAAGTTTCCGTCTGGCGGTCATTCGTCCGGATGGAAATCGAGCATGTGTCGATTGTGCAAGGGGGACGCGAAGTCGGACGTGACACCGCTGGTATCCGATACCCGCATGACAGCTTCGTCTGCCTCGGATGCTGACTCCCACGGCGTAGAGTTCGTCAAGATCGGAGGTCCCTAGCGCCATGTTGAGCACCAGTTCCGAGGCATCGCAGACTGGTCGCTGGACTCCTGTTCCTTTTCTCGCACCGGCGCTTCACGCCGTCCGGAGTACGTACGAATGTGCCCACGAATATCTTATGTGTAACGTAGTTCCCCCCAGTGGTATCGACGACATGATGCAGGTTTTATGATTTTGGATGACGTGCGGTGAGGAACAAGCTTCCCGCTGCAGTTATCTGGGGCAGGGAGTTTTATCTGGAATATGGGAACTTCGATTACTCGGTCACGGTGCCATGGAACTTCACGCTGGTCGGATCAGGCGCTCTGCTGAATCCTGAGCAGACGCTGACTGCTACAGAACGCTCTCGTCTGGCTCAGGCTTCCCAAAGCGAAGTCGCGTCATGACCGCCCGATGATGACGTTAGGACCCGAAGAGTCATTGAAGCAGTCTGTGACGTGACCTGGCATTACGTCTGAGCGCAACGCCGCACTTTTTTATGTGGCTTTCACGGCCTCTCCCGCGTTTCTGTGGGATGCCGCCCGCATCAACCTTCCGCCTGTTGTGCCTTGGGCGAATTATCATGCGGTTCCGCGTCTGGCGATGTCCGTCCATCCGCGTGAAGGTATTGGTCAGATGGCTGGGTGGGATCGTCGACGGAGTATGTGAAAACGCCATCGAGTACTTTTCGTCTCAATGGATGAATATCCTTGGCCGAATGCCATTAAATCTGGTGGTCACGGTGCAGGTATGGAATATCCAGGCATCGTGTTCGATGGCATGAGCGACCGTGCCCGCAGCTCTTTTGGATCCACGACGCACGAGATGAGGTCAGGACTGGTTCCCGATATCGTCGGGTCTGATGAGCGCCGAAATCCGTTCATGGATTGACGGTTCAAATACTTTATTGACGCTTACGCCTCAGATATTTCATAATGGTTAGTTTGCGCCCAAGCGTGACCCCGAGTTTGCACCGAAAACGGGTAACCCTGCGCAGGATATTGTTCCTGTCCTGACAGATCCGGGGGCGCCCAACCTGATGACGGGTGATTGAGAGATTTCAGAGGAAGTACGCCAAAGTGTTGTAACACCTATTTCAAAGGCGCATATGGTCGATCTGAAACTGTTGCTGGGAGCAGATTTGGGACGGTGACGCTTCGATGCGGCTTTTCGTCGATATATTGCTGTCTGGGCTTACCATCATCCGTCACCGTCCGATTTCTTCCGCCTGATGAGCAGCGAAGCAGGCGAGGATCTCTCTTGGTTCTGGCGTGGATGGTATTTCACCAATGCGGCCCCGGATTATGTGTGGGGGTGGTTGAAACAGCATGGAAATGATCCCCGTATCCCGTTCAGGTTTTCAACTACGGACCTTGCCTCTCCGGTTGGTTCTGCGTGTTGAATATCAGGATGGTACAGTGGTGGACCGTCGTTATCCCGACGGAAGACCCATGGCGCCAGAAACCAGCGATCCCAGGTGACGTATTGACCGCACGGTGCGGTGAAGGCCGTACGTTGGACCCGGATGCACGTATTCGGACATCGACCGGGGCTGATAACCCGGAAAGTAAAATTTGACAGGCGCTGATGTGGAAAGCGTATCAGTGGTCACAATAAAGAAAACCCCCTTCGTCAAAAGGCCGAAGGGGGTTTTCTTTACAAAAGGGTTGGACCGCTCACCAAACCATTTGAATGGCCATATGCTTCGGTAGGGGCGGAGGCTCGTCAGGAGCGGCCGCTACGGGGCGTCGGGCCGAGAGACCTTCGATCATTTTCCTCGTTAATGGCGATCAAGCCTTGAGAAGGCGTGTCCGAATTCAGGAGCTACGTTGGAGTAGCGCATATAGACAGTGCAACGGTTTGTCAGGCCTTGCGCAGGATCTCGTCCAGAGGCAATCAACGCGCTGCACCGCCTTGCAACAGAATTCCCAAAGCTGAGGTTGGTAGGAGGGCAGACGGCGGTCAGAGTGAGTCTTGGCTTTGGAAAGCAGATCGTTGACGTGTCTGAACGCCATGGCTTCCACTTCACGGGGAGGCAGATAAGTGCCGGACTGGTTCTGGTACTGTGACATGCCGTAGGTCACGAAAAGAGGCTTCCTTTTCAAAAGGCGGTTTCAGATTGTTTCCGGTGAAAGCACTGAATGCGTCCGGAAACGGCTCTGAAGCAGTCCGAAGAGGGGGCGCATCGGAAAGAAACCGGTGCCCCACCATCATTAGCCGCGGAAGAGCGACATGATGTTGGAGGACTGCGAGTTCGCAATCGACAGGGATTGGATGGCCAGCTGCTGCTTCGTCTGCAGAGAAGTCAGCTTGGCGCTTTCCGCTGCAAGATCAGCGTCCGTCAGCGCGCCAACGCGGTCGTCTCAAGCGTCTGACAGGGTACTGTTGGACGTCTGAAGCTGCGTAACGGTGTTGGAGGCCACACCGATGCTGGAAGAAATGCGGCTCATCTTGTTGATAGCGCCGGTTACAGCCAGCTGAACAACATCCGTACCAGAGGTTGTGGCAACAGTGGAGGTTCCCGTGGCGTGTGTCAGGCTGACAGACGGCGGGGGTTGCCGTGATCTGCTGCGTCGAGGTTGCACAGCAATCGTCAGGGTGCCATCGTTGGCCATCTGGGCACCATAACCAGCGTACCAAGAGGTTACCAGCGTGGAGAGCTATCGTTCTTCGTGGTGGTGGAAGATGCGCCGGAGACGTCAACATCGACAACCTGCGTCAAGCGTCTTGGCATTGCCGTTGGCATTCAGATCACCAACCTGGCGATGTTGTAGGTCATGTGCCGCTGGCATCAGCCTTGGTGTTAATGCTGTCGCCAGTGGTCAGGAATAAGTTGTCGTGCCGTAGAAGCCGTCTGGACGCTGGCGCCAGCAATTGTCAGGGCTCCGTTGGAAAGCCGAATGGTACGAGTCGGGTTATCTGTGAGCCTGCTGCGATGGCAGTTCCAATGGATGTTGCGGCGCAATTCGTGGCATCACCCGGCTTGGAATCAAGCACGAAAGATGTCGTGATGGCAGGGTTGGAAGCGGTTGCATTTGCGCTGTCGGCGGAAGGAAGGGACTGTTCTCAGATGGTCAGCGTGTAGCGGTCGCACCTGTGCCAGCCAGCGCAGTGATGCCGCTCGTGGAAATCGTGACGTCCCTTCATGTCCGTGCTCAGGCCCTAAGGCCCAGCCCGTCGACGTGGCGTCAGCACGTTTTCAGCGTGAACAGGTTGCCGTTGATGTCTGCGCTGCGGAAAAATCTGCGTTTGTAACTGACGCTGTTGCTGGTAGAAACCGGAAAGGCAGGTTCACGCCCCTGGAAGGTTGAGTTGGACGTTGGAACGTCGATTGAGACAGAAGTGCTCAGCGGGGAGTTTAGCGTGTCCTGGTTCCGCGTTGTTGGCAGGCATTCGGGACCGTTCGGACATGCCTGCTCAGGAACGATCAGAGATAGAGGAGCCTGTTTCGTGGCGGGCTGAGCACGACAGCGAAACTGAAGACCCGTGGAGACGCCGGACAGAGCCGAGATCTGGGAGTCATCGTCTGGGAAATGCGGTAGATGCCGGGCGTCAGAAGCGGAGCGGGAGCTGACGCTCTTGCGGTGGAGAACAGCATTCGCGTCTTGCTCAAGATGGTCCGTCGTTCTGCTTCAGGACCTGAAGAGCCGACATGGCGGCTGTATTTGTATTGATGGACATGGACATCGAGATATTCTCGTCGGTGCAGTTGCCCCTTCACGAAGTCTTTGAATGGTTAAGGGAACCTGAACTCTGCATCGTTAACAAAGATTGAGAGGCTGACGAAAAATGGCAAAACAACCGGTAAATTTTGCAGTTCTTGCATTTCATGAGTGAACGAAATAAGAAAATGGCAGACGAAATCTCTGTCCGAACGTCTCGCGATTCGTCCGATCCGCGAAGAGTAGGATGCGTCCTGTGCATCCAGTGGTTCCCACGCGCCGAGGACTCTGCCAAAAAACGGGTGGTCTTGGGTCCACAACCGGTACGGAATCTGCCATGCTTATACGCCAGACGGCCCGCTGCATTCGCTTCTCAAAATCATGCTGACCAACTTCTGCGTGTGTATGAGGGTTGCGCCATTGCATCAACCGGCTTCTTCAACACGTAGAGCGTGCCCGCTTCACTCCAGACGAAAGTATCTGGCTGACGCTGGAGTTCTATCGGCGCAATTGTATCGAGGGTCGTTCTTCCTCGGGAATCAGCAGTCCTCCGATCCACCCATGGAGGAACAGCTTGGGTTCAGGTCGCGCTGACTGCGATTGAAGCATGGATTCGGGGATATATTCATCTCAAGACCATTCCGGATGCGTCTCCCCAAAGCTTTTGAAGAGAAGCAGGTCTTTACGCAGATCGGCGTTCCATCAATGTCGAGGATGCCGACAGAAACGGGCTCAAGGGATTTATGCGCTGAAAAGGATGCAGGTGGCTCCGGCGTGCCAGGGAGATATGCGGCTAAGATCGAGCGGCAAAGGAAAAAAAACGCATACCGGCCGCCGTGCAGCGCGGTTTTCAACCCGGGGTCAGAGCACCCCAGATGATTATCGGAGCCGATGCTGCTACCGATCGGGATGTGTTGGCCAGTAGTTCGGGATTTATGGTCTACGGATTGCGCCGTGTGTAGTATCGGCGTTCTCAGTCCTATCCGGACGCATCCGCCATTCTACCGTTCGTAGTCCTCAGCTTCAGCGCGAGCATTCGGCTTTATCAGGCCGACTGGTTGTTTCGGTTCTATTGGTTTTGAGTTTGGGGAACTGACGGCATTCCGGCCCGGTGGAATGCTGGATCTGGAAATCGACCCAAAGCTTGCCTGGGCTTTGGATAACCGTGCGCAGTTTCCTGTGGATTTGAATCGGGCTTCCAAAGAAATGCTGCTCCGGGTGCCCGGTCTAGGTGTGAAAACCGTTCAGGCTCTTCTGATGGCGCGGAAGCACAGGGCAATCCGTCTGGAAGACCTGGCGCGCCTGAACGTGTCTATTAAAAAGGTGCGCCCGTTTGTGAAAGCGGTCGGATGGAGCCCCGCGCGCCTGACAGATCGACAGGATTTGCGAACTCTGTTCCTGCCCGCGCCGCAGCAGATGAGCCTTTTCTGATGTCTGTTGTGTTACTTGGCAGACACCAGCGCGTGCGAGCTCCTGCGCCAGCGGCGCGGCCGCCTCCAGGTGGATGTTCCTTCCTGAGCAATGTCGGCGGTGCAGGAAAGGACGCAGATCTTTCTCCCGTGCGGAGACGACGTCTTTCGTAGGGGAAATCAAACGGGAAGCAAGGTTGAAAGCCTTCCAATCTGCTGTTCTGAAGATGTTCTATGCCATTCCAGCCGGAGCAGCGGTTCGCGCTGGCCGGTATCGTTGCTCTGGCGTTTGCAGGAGGATCCGGATTTCTGTCCGTCCCACCGATCCGGACGTGGGTCAGCCGGCGTTATGGTTGCAGCGGTCGCCGGGGCCCGAGCATAAAATGACAGCATTTGTCCGTTCCGTGAGCAGGACTCAACGAAATGGCCGGCGGCGCTTCCTGTCATGGTTGAGCAGGATCATTCATGTCCTGGAGAAAGTTTCGTCCTTTTGCCAAGCGGTTTCGCAGACATGATGGCTTATCCTGACGCCAAAAGGGCTCCATAAGCTGGATGGCACAAGCGAAAATGCTCGTGCACACCGTGTGCAAAGCAGGCCTTGAGGATGATGTCGAACAGTTGTGCAAGCCAGACCTTAGGCCTCGACCTTCAAATCCGGCTAGTGTCGCACAAAAGCAATGCGAAAGGAAGATGCCACGCCGGTACTGAAGAATCTGCCAGAGCGCCGCCCCATGATTCCTCAGCTGTGGCGGAGGAGGAAGATGAAAAGCGCGTTGCGGAAATGGCTGCTAGGAAGCGTTGCCTTGCGCAAAAATTTATCAGCCATTCAGGCCAGGACAGAGTGCTATCACCAATTCAGGCCCATGTTTCCCGGGGGTATGACGGACGCTGTACAGGATATGGCCTGCCGGGCCTGTTCTTTGGCAGTGTCAACGCTACACAGCAGTGGTGGGAGAGGGCCGGGAAACGGCGAAGTGATGATGTCGGGGAGCAGCCTGGAGATCAGGAAGAATCTGCAGGCCGTCCGTCGTGGGGCCAGCGGGCAGCTTCTAATGGGATGTCTGGAAGAAGCCGGTTTGTGGCACGGAGGCTTTATCTGACGAACAGCCGTCAAGCATTTCCGATGTTACGGTCAACGGTCGACGACGCATCACCAGACACCTGGGCCGAGCAATTTCTGCTGTCAGCCATGGCTCAAGCGGGAAATGCCCTGGTAAAGCGAGATGATGTCTCACTGGGGGCAACGGCTCTGCGAGCGGTTGAGTGGTCCTCAGATCGTTGGAAAGACGTCCGTGGCACTTTGCGAGAGCATGAAGCGAGGGGGGGGCGCATCCAACTCGCCCATCCCTCGTGGATTCTCGTTCGGGCCAACGGGCGGCGGGAGCGGGAAAGTCAGGCCCTGATTGTCGGGACTGATAGATCGGGGGTGTCTCTGAGAAAGGCACATTGTCAGAGGATTTGGCTGAGCCTTGCTTGAAGAGTTGAAAAATTCGTTTTGTTATGAGGCTGCGGACGAAAAAGAAAAAGCGTTCCCTCCAGAAAGGAAACGCCATCCAGTTTTTTCCGGCTTGAAGGCGGAGAGACGATAATGGCGCAAGGCGACCAGGCGCAGGCCGACCAGCAGTCCGGAGCGTCCGGAAAACGCAGAGAAAAAGCGCAATCCACTTGTCAGGATCCATTTCTGATTCTGGTGTGGTTGTTGTGGTTCTGGGTCGGAATTGTCTCTACCTTTCCTGACCCGCAATAATATTGAGACGGACGAGCCTATACGGCAGGCCGCAAGGTTGACATTGCGCCGCATGTGACCGGCTACGTCACCCCAGTTCTGGGACGACAACCAGTATGTTCATCGTGGCGATCTGCTTCTGAACCATCGATGACCGACGACTTACGCGGATCCCTTGAAAGGCTCAGGCGGCCATTCACCAGGCCTGAAGCCAACATGACGGCTTATAGCTGTGGTGAAGTCGCCCATAAGAACTATCCGGGAGCTCGTTACAGCGCAGGGTAATCTGCCAGCAGCACAGGCTCAGTTGACAAAGGCCGAGGCGGACTACAAGCGGCAGCGGAGTGTGCTCGGCGCCGACATCGCAGCGGACATTGACTACGCTCGTGCAAGCGCTTTGAGAAGCCGCGCCGTGTTGTTCAGGCGAGGGCCAGTTAACGCAGGCTGAGCCGGTCCAAGGCGAAATGTTGCCAATGCTGACGCGCGTGTCACTCAGGAGCAGGCCATCTTGATTCTCAAGGCCTCTCTGGAGCAGGCGCGACTGATATGGAATGGACGCAGGTTCGCGCGCCGAACGATGCGGGTTCTCCCAGCGTAGCGTCGAGGCGTGGCAACTTTCGTTCAGACCGGCAGCAGATGTTTTCTCTATTGTTGAGCCGGAAGTCTAAGTCTGGGTTGTCGCCACTACAAGGAAACGCAGCTGACGATATTGCGTCCGGGCAGAGGTCAGCGGGCCAGAAGGTGGATATCGAAGGCGATGCCTATCCGCAGCTCAAAGCTTCAGGGCCATGTGGATTCCATCAGCTTGGCTCGGTGGAATCCTTCGCACGTTCCCGCCGGAAAACGCGACGGGAAAACTTGTGAAGACGTTTCAGCGTATTCCGGTGAAATCTTGATCGGACCAGTGTCTTGCTCCTCATCTGCCGCTGGCTCTTGGTAGGTCTGTTGTTCCACGGTTTACGTAAAATGAGCGATACTGCCGGGCATCAGGACTGGAAACCCAGTCATAATCCGTGGCTTGTGGCCATACGGTCAACGCTGGAGGCTCATGAGTGCTGGACAACCACCATCGTCAACGTGCGCTGTGCCACACCCCCCCCCCAAAAATTTTTTTTTTTTTCCCCCCGGGCCGGGATCGCTCGCAGTTCCTATGCCATGCCCAATTGGGCGCTTGGACGTTCCTACTGGTGGGCAAACGGACGTTCTGACGATTTCCGGCTGGGGGGCTCTCGCGGCTGTTCGGGCGGAAAAACGATACGTCCTCATCTGCATCACCATGTTCACGGTGTCGTCTTTCCTGTGTGGATTGGCGACATCTCTGCCCATGCTCGTCGTTTCGACTGATGCAGGGATTTTTTGGTGGCGGTCTGCAGCCGAGCAGCAGCCTCTTTCTGGAATACCTTCCCGCCTGAAAAGGCGCGCCAGCGTTTTGCACATGACGGCTATTGCACCATCGTTGGTCGGTTTCTTGGTCGATGTTGGGTGGCTATCTGACTGACAATGTCTCCTGGCGCTGGATTTTCTTCGTCAACGTCCGTTCGTTATCCTGACAGTCATGGCGGTTACGGATTCGTGGAAGATCCGCCATGGAGAAGAGAGAAGGAGAGAAAACGACGTGATTGTGGTATCAGCTCATTAACGCTGGGGTGGGTTGTCTCGAAGTCTGGTCGATCGTGGCGAGGATGATGATTGGTTCGGATCGAACTTCATCATCACCATGGCTGTTTCGGGTGTGGATCGGCGTTCTCGGTGCGATCGTTCTGGGATGTGTTATGCTAAGACCCGCTGGTGAGCTGACGGTTCTGAAGGATTAACTTCGCGACAGGAATTTTCCTGATTTTCCATGGTCGTGTGCGGACGCTTTTTACTCTGCGTTATTGTTCCGCAGTTGCGAGCAGTTTGGGCTTACACGGCGACAACGTCAGGGCTCTGCTTGCGCCGGGCGGCGTGGCTATCATCATCTCATCCCTTTTGTGGGGCGACTGAATGAAGTTCATCCAGTTGCGTTTATTTGATCGCATTTGGATTTTTCTTCATGCGGCATGGCCATGTTCAAGCGTGCCAACCTGTATGCCGGGATGAGTTCAGACATCTGGTCGTATACCGCATCACCCAGACGGCCTCACTCGCGTTCCTGTTCGTGCCGATCTCCACGATCGCCTATTCTACTCTGCCGCGAGAAAAATGAACTCGGACGCATCGGCGCTCTCAGTATGGCGCGAAACTATGGGGACCATGGCCCATTTCTCTGGACTAAGCGGCGATTACGAGACCCGGCCAGCGGCACCAGACCTATGTGACCGGACAACATGACGCCCCCCCGGGGGGGGGGGGGGGGGGGGGGGAAACGGCAGGAGTTACGAACTACAAATAGGCGAGGCTCGTTGGGGGAGGAAGCGCATGGCCTCACACCTGCCGCCGCGCATACGTTTGCAATTCATCGCCTGTTTGCAGAGTTCACATCGCAGATCTCGATGCTGGCTACAACGAATATTCCGCTGGATCGGTATCTCGCGATGTTGTGGTTCCGTTTGCTTCCTGACTGTCACCCAACAGCACGAAGAAAACGGAACCGGCTGGGGGTCAATGATGACGGGTGACCGTACATTTCATTGAACGAATCTGCCGTCATGCTCGCCCAAGGGCTGATTGCTTCCGGGCTGTCATCGACCTGACAGCATGAGGCTGGGCGAGAACGATGCGGGCCTGACACAGGATCATGAGTTGTTCGGCGCGAATTCAGGATCTTCGAATGTGAAGCTCTCGCATCGCTGCGACGGCGGAGCCAGTCCGCCAAATTGTGCAGGGGCGCCCGAAACCAGAGCGCAGAACCATCGGCCAGATTGGGGAACTTTCCTGCCTCGCCAACAATGATGCGGTACAGGTCCATGGAAGTGGGGTTGAGCATCATCTTGATGGCGCTTTCCGTGAGACGCCGCAGGACAGTATGAACATCCTGCCCGTCTTCACGCGAGATAGCCTCGATGGCGGCAATTTAGTCTGCTACGTTCTTCGAAACGCAGAAAAGGAAAACAGGACGCCTTACCGTAAATGATTTTGTACAGCGTGCCTTTCGAAACGCCAGCTTCTCTGGCAATCTGGGACATGGACGCGCCTTCGTATCCACTCGCCAGAAAAACCTTTTCCGCCCCCTGCAGGATACGCTCGCGGTGGCGGCAACTGGCACACAGACGCGCTGGTTTCGTCAGGCCGTGTTCTGGGTGCGGGAGACCAGGGGTGATGGTCAGAGGGGACAGGGTTCCGGTTATGAGTTCTTCTACCGTCTCCATTATGCTGGACCGAAACTGTCGTCACCGCAAGATCTGTCCGTATCAGGAGTTTCTTGATGAGCGCAGCCTTCGTCCCGAGCGCTGCTGTCAGGCTGAGCCCTCTCGCTTTTCCGGTTGCCTGCGGGTTGGGCCGGAATATCATGAACCACACCCCTGGTCGCCCGCGCATTATGCCGATCATACGGCTGGCGCGCCCGAGAGTGTGACCAGTGAAGCCAAGGCCGCCAGCAAGTGGTGGACGGTCTTCAACGATTCCGGCGGAAACTGGGCATCTTCTGGAAGACCGCCGGTCAGCAGAACTGGCCTTCGCCTTGCGAGGCCAAGCTGGCGCAGAGCCGTGCACAGCTTCTGATGGCGGGTTGCCGAACGCTTTCCTGGGCTGAGTGCTTCTGGTTCCTATACCCGCAGCCAGTTCAGCACAAAGCAGATGCAGGGAGATCATCAGCCCGGGTTAGGGGGCGTAGGGCAGTATAGTATTGCCAAATCCGATAATGGGCTTCTTGGTGATCAGGGGCAGCAGCATTTAAACAGTTGTGCCGCCAGTGGTGCCACAATTCCGGCTCAATCAGTGGGAAACATCAATTGATGCCAGCTACAAATCGATCTCTGGGGCCGTGTCGGCATCAGTATGATGCCTGCGAAAAGCAGATCTTCAGGCAACGATGAGGAACGCCGGTCAGTCCTGATTGCCCAGCAGGCCGATATGCGCGCGGTTACATGGGCCTGCGGGGAGACCAGAAGCGCCTTCAAGTGCTTGCAGGATAACTCGCAACGCTGAAGCAGATCGTGGATTTTCCCAGAGCCGACTATCACAGCGGTCTGGTGACGGAAAGTGATGTGGATTCGCGCAGGCCCGTCAGCACGATACGGAAGCACAGGCGGCCCAGCTTCAGCAGAGGATTCGCGCAGAAGAGAAGAATGCCCTGGCCCTTCTGCCTTTCGGTGCGCCTCCGGGCAGCCGGAATGCAGAACTCGAGAAAAACGGCCTGGTATCCGGTTGGTGCCACGGTTGTGCCTGTGGGGTTTCCGTTCTGTGAACTGGCTCATCGCCGTCCCGACATCCGGGAAGCCGAAGCCAAACTGCGCGCGTCCGTAGCAGAAGTGGGTGAGGCGACAGCGGAAAATTGCTATCCGCAAGATACCATCAATGCGGATTTCGCGTTTCCAAACCCTGCCTTCCGGGATCTCGGGTTCTGGAATGCCCGGGCATGGGGAAATGGAATGTCGGACCGTCCATTTCTCTGCCGATTTTCCAGGTGGACGTCTGCGCGGCCAGTTGGAACTGAAGAAATATGCGCAGAGAAAGCTGCGGCAATTTCCTATCAGCCAAACGGTCATCAGGCCTGGATGACGTGTGATAATGCTCTGATTGCCTATGTGAAGAGCAGCTTCGTCATCAGGGTAGGGAGCGTGCGGTGAATGATACGCAAGGACGCTCAGTTGGCCCAGAAGCCAATATCGCAGTGGCCTGACCAACTAACTGAAACGTGTTGAATGCGCCGGGTCAGTCAGTCCGCCAGAGATGAGGCCTTGCCGAGGCGATGCAAACTGTCGCGACCATTGGCCGTCTTAACGCTCTTGGCGGCGGCGGGAAGATGTCGTTCCGGCATCCCAGGATGTCACAGAACGAAGCTGCTCCGCAACACAGGGTTCCCTGAGACCCGGCCCGAGTTTGGAGGGCTATCTCCCGGAGCTGTTTCAGCTTGGGCGATGGATTTGCCCATTGAGCCAAGGATTTCGAAAGCCTCGCCCATACGCTTCGTAACGGATTTTTCACCGGCGCGGACCATTTGCGAGGATCGGAAAGGGACTTCATAGATGTCTGTCGCGGGTCGATCTGGTGCGGGAAGGCAACGGTAATGCGGACGGCTGACATAAGAGCCGACGCGCTGTGAGCGAGCGAAACTGGATATTCTTATCCAGATTCATTGGAAGGTTGCCGGAAGCCACGCATCCCGATTTCTTCCAGACTTGGACCAGACCCGCCATGGAAGGACCAGAGGCCAAGAGGCTTCGGCCCGACGTCTGGGCTTTCTGCACGGCATCCTGTGAGTTCGTCAGAATTCCGGACGAGTTAGGTTGACGTTACCTGGCTTGTAAACGCATCATGAACGTGACGAACGACGCGGCGATGGGACAATGCCAATAGGCCGAGAGCAGTTTCCCAGGCTCTCAGCCGTCTTACGGCTGGGTGTATAGAGTGCGAATTGTCCCGCACTTCCTCCAGATCATGTCGACGCATCTCTCGCCGCCGTGACGCCCCGTTTCGATCCAGACCCATGCCAAGGGTGCAAGGCGCTTCAGAGTTTTTGGGGAGAGAGAGAGCCAGATTGCATCAAGCGTCTCGGCGGAATGGACAGGTCGAGCATATGGGATGCAAACAGGGGGACCCCTGAGCCTTGAAACCGGCTTCGCTGAGAGTAATAAGGTCATCAAGCCAGGAATAAGCTTGCGATCAGCGTGATCGGATGAAGAATGACGGCGAACCACCATTTTTCGCCAGAAGATGAAAAGTGATGCGCCATTGAGGCTGCACCAAGACACGGGCGCGATGGGATCCGGCAAGCCTTCGCCGGCGAAGAAGCGGGGCCCGCCATTCGAGACCTGAATGACGACACATCGGACAACTGTTGGCTGCGGCGGCTTCCAGAACGGCATTGACGCTGTTGGTTCCAACGACGTTAATGGCAGGAAGGGCATATCCGCCGTCCCGCATGCTCTGAGAAGAGTTTATAATCGGCGCCTGTTACGACGCCGGGAGAAACGCTGTAATGAGAGGACTCCGGTCTCTAATGGGCAGAACCCTGAGTAGGCTGTGGTCCTGCGTTTCATGTACTGTAGCAGAAAAATCTTTCCGTCATGAGCGCTCAAGATAAGGGAACAGTTCCAGCCAAGAGTGTGCTGTAGAGTGTTTGCCCGCTGAGATTGATGGAAAAGTATGGTGCCAAGATCTTTCAGACCCCGATCTTCCCGCTCGCATTCTCGTAGTTGAAAACGATGCAGGTATGCGTACACTCATTCTGCGTGCATTGCAGGGCGGCGGTTTCAGCGCCCGTGGTTGTCGCCAGTGGTGCTGAGATGTGGGCAGCCTGAGTGGCTCGACAGGTCGGATCTCATTATTCTGGACATCATGCTCCCTGGTACAACGGATAGAGGTTGTGTCGTGCGTGGTAGTGCCAAGGGGCAGTCATCCTGACGAGGACGCCGCCGGCACAGGTCCCATCATCATGGTCTCGGCCCGTGGTGAAGAGCGTGACGGGTCATGGGGCATTTGAGAACGGGGCAGAACGATTAGTGCCCAAGCCGTTTGGTCAGCGTGAAACGCTGGCTCGGTCCGTGCGGTCCTGCACGAGGGCAAACTCCCGGCCACGACAGCACTGAAAGGTTTCGGCGCGAAAACTACAGTTTGCGAGGCTGGGACCGCTCGCTCGATCTCCGCCCGCCGTGAACTGACTGCGATCCAAGTGGTGCGACGGTCGATATCTCGGAGCCGAACACGCTCTTTTTTTTGACCAGCTCCTCGACAATCCCAGCGCGTCATTGCCGTGATCGTCTGCTGGAGCTGTCCCTGACCATCTGGGGCGATGTCTCGCGACCGTAGATCGACGTTCTCGTCAGGCCGTCTGCGCCGTAAGCTGGGTTCTGATGCGGACCAGCTTTCCGTTACGGTAAGGGGGCTGGGTTATATCTTCGTGGCTGAGGTCGAACGGCGTATGAATATTCAGAATCGGATCCTGCTGTGGCCGTGGGGCTGGTCGGGCGGTCTGCGTTCGTCCTGACAGTAGCGGTCACCACTGGTGTTCCTCGGCCAATTGGCCGTTGTCTATGGCGGAGGCTAAACCTTACATTGTTGATGACGTGCCGGATTGCCACAGCTGGAAGAAGGCTGCGCACAATTGCGATCTTGGTGTGCTGGCGGCTGCACGGTACGCGCGCTCCTGTCTGGCGGTCATGCTCTCGGGGCAGGCGAAAAATGACGTTGCCTTGGAGCCCGCGACATATGCCGCGGTTGCCGGGACATCGACGCAGGGACTGCTGGACCTGACGAAGCGACGGGCTGACACGGATGACCCATCCTCGCTCAGGCCAGCTGATCGCGATACGCTGGGAAGCGGATCACCCGACCGTGATGGAACCGAGCGCCTTCCGGATGGAAGTTACATCCATTTCCGGGTTCCGGGGCTGCTGGGACGACATCATTTCACACGTGGTCTGGATCTCCGCCGCGATTGCGCCTGTGCCGTGGCAATCGCGGCGACCATGCTTATTCGTGGCTGAGTAGGCCCTTGCGGGCTCGGCATCGTTGCGGACAGATTGGTTCATGAAACCTGGGTGCCACTTGAGGAGCGTGGTCCCCGGGAAAGTCCGGGGTGTTGCCGCGCGCCTCACGCCAATGCAGCGCCGTCTTCAGAGCCTCATCCAATACCGGAGCAGGCTCTGGCGGCCGTTTCTCACGATTTGCGAACACCTCTGACACGCCTTCGGCTTCGATGCGGTTTTCTGAACGATGGGGAGGCGCAGGCCGCCATCGAAATCGGATCTGGATGAGAATGGAGGGAATGGTTGAATGGCATTCTCGCGTAATCTCGCAGGCGCGGAATGATCCGGAAAAACCAAAGACCATCAATATTGTCGCTACGCTGACGACGCTCGTCGATGACCATGCCGATCATGGCAAAGATGCCCGCTACGAAGGCCCAGATCGGGCTCTGGTCCGCGTCCGGCCCCTGGCGATCAAGCGTATGTTTGTCCAACCTGATGAGAACGCCCTGAAGTACGGGGGAAATGTTTGGCTACGCGACGTGCGGGACGAGACTCCATAGAAATTGCCATCAGGGACAAAAATGGTCCGGCGTATTCCCGAAAGTGAATATGAGCGTGTTTATGACACAGTTCTATCGTCTGGAAGGTTCTGGAAGGGTCCCGCCCCGGCAGACGGGCGGGATCGGGCTGGGACTGGCCATTGTGACCCGCGAGCGAGATGCCCGGGAAGGGGGCTATGTAGGGCTATGTACGTTCTGGGTCGGGGCGATGCCGAAAAGGGGTTGTACGGCGGGCTGTGCGACAATTGTTCTGCCCCCTGCCCGCAAGCCGACGATTGGTGAACGCCCGCAGGTTTGAAGACGGGAAAGTGGACTGGATTGGTCCAGACCCTTGCGCCGAGGGCTGAAGTGGCACATGTCAGGGACGGACTGGACACTGAGGACATGACGACGATGCTTCATGGATGAAAACCGAAGATAAGAACCCCGAACTCTGCGACGCTGAAGTTCTCCGGACGACCTGTAACCGGAGGACTCGCGCAACGGTTGATTTTGGAGAGGCCTCAGCTGCTTGCTGAAGGACGGTCCGGCTGGCTGAACGCTTTTGCTCTACTGAGTCAAGCGCCGTCTTTCTGGGCAGACGATGGCGTTCCATCACCAAGGCCCCGACGTCAGTTGGGGAGAGGAGACATTGAAGCCGGTCGTGCTCCGCACGCTCACGACGTTTCTTTGAGAGCGGCAAGGCTCATGTGCTTGCTGGCGGTGATGAAGCCATGAATACGAGGTTGGCAGGAAGATGCAGACGTTGTGGTTCGGATCCGCGATCTGCTGGATACGCGTGTTCGTCCGGCGGTGGCTGGAGATGGTGGCGATATTGCTTTCCGGGGCTACAAGGACGGAATTGTTTACCTGACGATGCAGGGCGCCTGTTCCGGCTGTCCGTCTTCCCGTGCGACGCTGAAGCATGTGTTGAGAAACATGGCTCCGTCATTATGTGCGGAAGTTGCAGTCGGTCGACAGGTCGAGGGACTGATTTATGGACGACCAACGTCTCTCCCCGTGACGGAGACCCTCTGTGCGGCCCTATGCGGCGCTGAGGTTCTGTTTACACAGGCCCGCACACAACGGGCTTTCCCCGCGGGCCGTTGGGGAAAGACGGGTTGCGGCTGACGATCTTGTGAAGTTGGGGCCGACGTCGAAAATGGCTCGCCGGAACGCTTTGTGTTCTTGACGACGCAGGACGGCCAGGGGCGGCTTCGGCTGCCTGTCTCCCGGAAACGTCGAACGGCAATGTCGGATCCTTGTTTGGTTGTTGTCTGCCACGATCCGCTGTTCTGAGACCGCTTCTCGATGGGTGATGAAGGGTGAGGGACTGGTTTGCGGCAGATGTCGGCCTGTCGGAAGAAAACTGCTTCCGGAATGGTACGCTGGAGGGGGGGGTACCTCATTATGGCTGCCCGGATGCTGGGCTCTCTGCAATGCAATGTCGGGATTTGTGTTCATGGTCGAAGATGCGCTGCTAACCACTTCGGGATGGCGGGCAAATTCCTGATTGGTCTTGGTACACGGCAGAAAACGAGCCTCATTCCGGGGACCATGATGCGCTCGTGCCCCGCGTTCGGATTCGGCGAGGCGTGTCTGTGCCTGTGAGGACTGTGGTGTCAACGGCGCAGGTGCAGGGACGGGAACGACAATCTTATTGCTCTTGTTGAAGACGGACGTGTCGTTGCGGAAAAGCTTCTGACCGGACGAGGGGCGTCCGAGCATTTTGCACCAGCTCTGAGATCTCTGCTCGAAGAGCAACAGTGGACAGAGGCTCCAGGGGGCGCAGTCGGTAGCTGTCCTAGGGCCGGGATCTTTCACGGCTGCGGGCCGTCTCTGTCTTGGCCGCAGGACTGGCCGCCGGATGCGAACTGGTTCCGACGGTCTGGTGTTGTCCACTTTTGGGCAGCTGCGATCCGGGCTACGCTTGGACGTCCGGATGTTGCCTGTCTCAGTCTGGCGCGGCGAGGGCGGTTCTTTGTTGACCCACCGAATGGAGATTTTTTTGCAATCTATGCGAACGATCTGGATGAGACAGTGTTTTTATGCGATAGGGGGGACGGTGTTTGTTCAGGGAACGATTGTCCTGAGGGTGCCCAACGATTTGAAACTGTGTGGGGCTCCAGATGCGCTTGGAAATCGTTCCGTTGCAGCGCAGGGGCAGGCTGCGGGCCTCTTCAGCCTCGTTATGTTGATCCTCCGGAAGCAAAGCCGCCGCGGTGGACTGCGCCCCACTTCCCCAATGACAGACGCAAAACGGGGACCAGGTCTTTCAGGATCTGGGTGTGGAAGGCGCGCCCTTTGCTGGCGGCCTTGCATTGAAGAAGCTTTTCAGGGCGGGGAGTGGGAATGAGCCGGTCGTTTGCCCTCGTTGCTATCCATCCCTGGAACTGAAGGCGGTTGGGACTCGGAAGGGCAAACCAGCGGGCTTTATTCTGACCAGAACGCTTCTGGATGTGAAACGGAAAATCCTGACACTTGCTGTCTCTCCCCGTTTCAGCGACGGAAATTGGGACGTCGGCTGATTGAGAAAAATTTTTTCCAAAAGGTCAAATATTCTGAAGTATCCGGAAGTAAACAAGGCGCGATGGCGTTTTTGAGGCCCTGTGATTTGTCCGCTGGCGTAAGGGGGGTATTTCAGGATGGAAGTGATGCCATCGTCATGACCTCTAAGATTTGACAATCAGAAGACAATAAAAACCGCATCTTCCTGAACGTGAGTTTCGTCTATTATCTGGTGTCCAAGTGCTCGAACGGCGGTGGAAACATTCCGCTTTGGTTCTTCACCTTTGATTAAAACCCGGAGTTTTTGGCCGGAAAGTATGGAGTCCAGACGGGTGCGAACTACAAGTCGTATTGGGCAACGCTTGTCTAGACGTCGGTGGAAAATATTTCATATTCTGTCATGTCTCGTCTGCACCTTGTTTTTGCTGATAGTATCAAAATTTCACTGATAGAGAAACTGCCCGTTTCGGATGAAGGACTTTATATTATGTCGCAAGAGGACAGCAGACCTGATCTGCGCCACCTGACTGCGCAGATCGTTACCGCTTATGTATCCAGCCATGACATCGGAGCTGACGCGCTTCAGGGTCTATTCGCTCGGTACATGATTCCCTGCGTAATGTTGATGTGCAGGAAGAATTGCGGCTGAGAAGCCAGTCACGGCTGTGCCCGCATCGCCAAGGTCGGTATTCCCCGAATACATTCATCTGCTTGAGACGTAATTTAGAAGCTGAAGCTGATACGTCGCCACCTAAAGACAGGCGTAAACAGGACGCCGCAGGAATACCGCGAGCGCTGGGCATGCCGCCGGAATATCCGATGGTTGCTCCAAAACTACGCAAGCCACGTCTTCCTGGCTCGCAAGATCGGCCTCGGCGTCGTCGCGCAGGAGTTGATCATGTTTCCCGGCTCCTGACCTCATCCGCAGAAGCCGGTAGTTTTATTTGCATCTCTGATTGGACAAATGGTCCGTTTTTCGGCTAGGCCGCTGTTATGGTCGTAGATACGAAAGTCGCGGACAGACGCACCCGCACGCAAGGTCGGAAGCCAGATGGTTCCGCCGTTGTGGATGATTCGCCCATTGCCCGCCTCTGTGGGAGGAATGGTCTGAGAATGACAGGAACAGCGCAGGGTGATTGCCCATGTGTTGTCTGAAGCTGACTATCATCCGGAACGTCGAAGCGCTGTATCGCCGCGCATCGGCTATAGACAGCCGTATTTCCGTGGCCACGGGGTATCGCACCGTTCGTCTGCTGGAAGATAAAAGAAGAAAGGCATCCTGAGCGCGTGATTCGGCGGTAGGGCGTGCCCTTTATGAAGCCAGCGACAGTGGCCACCTGATCATCTCATTGACGTAGATAGCGGAGGGTCATCGAATTCGAAGATGACGAGCCGTCCGTCTCTTGACGCAGATTGCACAGCGTCTTTGGATTCGATCTCGTTCTCATTGTATTGAGCTGTTCGGCATCGTCTCGAAAAAAGAGACCCCGAAGCGGCCGCTCCAAGAGACGGAACAATGAGCGACACATGAGCACCAATTCGGCCGAGGATAAAAACTCAGGCCAGCATTCGCTGTCAGTAGTGAAGAAGAAACGCTGAAGCAGATGGAGACTCTCCACGTTGGCCCTGAACGCGATGCGGCTTCAGGAGCTTGGGGTGCGGTCTCTGGGAGTGCGGATGCGGGACCGAGGCGAGCGTGATGCGCTCAGGGGGCGCTCCGTTACAAGGTCTTTTTTGAAGAGCTTGGTGCTCATCCCGACGAGCGCACGTTCCGATACCAAGCGCGACTGTGGACGAGTTGGACGACGTGCGGATCATCTTCTCGTCACGATCCACCAGCATCGGGTCGGGTTGCAGAAGGGGTTGTGGGCACCTATCGTCTGTTGCTCCGCTCAGATGATGCCGAGAAGATGGCGTTTTAACGTCTTCCGAATACGACATCTCGACCCCTGAAGGGAATTCCCGGCCGACTTCTGGAAGTGGGCGTTATGTGTGGCGCGGAGCATCGTGGCGGCTCGGCAATGCAGCTTCTGTGGCGTGGTATCGCGTCCATATTTTCCTCACCGGATATGATGTGATGTTTGAGCTGGGAAGTCTGCCCGGAACAGACCCGGATGCACTGGCCGACCAGCTGAAACATATCTTGCATTCAAAACATCTGCCCAGCCGGCTCTTCGTATCCGCGCCCTGCCAGACCGTTATGTGGAAATGCTGCGGACCGATCCTCATACTCTTGATCATCGCGCATGCCTGAACAAGCTGCCGCAGCTCATCAAGGGGAAAATCTCCGTATGGGCGGATATGTGGGATGACGGTTGCATGTGCAGTTGTGGATGAACAGTTCAACACGACGGATGTTGCCGTTCTGGTAAAAAGCGAGCTTCTGGCGGACAAGTACTACCGTCATTATGAGCGTCGCCTTCGGGACGCTCTCGATCCTGGACCATCCCGTAACGGATCGAACTGATATGGCTCGGCCCGTTTTTAATTTGAGGAGGTCTCTTCAAGACTTCGACGTCCCTGTAATGCTGCGACTTGGCTGGCTGATGGTGCTGGCAGGGGCGTTTGCGGCCCTGTCTCTGCCGCCCCGTCGGGGCGATTTTCACGTTGCCCCTCGGGCTTCTGGTCTGTACCGGGCCGCTGAGGATTACTTGCGTCCTGGAAGGGCGTGCTTGTATGCTTCCTGTCGGGATGGGGTTCCACATGCAGGTGCTACTGGCTGACAAACGCTTATCCTGACACGCGTGCAGAATTCTGGTGGGTTGGTTCCGGTGGCCTCCCGGGTTGTGTCCCTGATTATTGCTCCACTGATCGCGGGTTCCGGCTGTTTGTGCCGTCTGTTCCGGCGGCGCTGGAGGCGTGTGCTGATTGTTAGGCGGAGAAGCTGGACCGCGGGGATAGGGGACGCGTGGCTGATCTTCTCAGGCTTGCCCTGGAACCCGCTGGGAAAGCGATTCGGAACTTTCCGGGGCGGTTTGGTGGTGATGCGCTGATCCAGCCAGCTCGGTTTGGGTGTGGATGGTCTGACCCTTGTGCTGGTTCTGGCCCTCTCTTGCGGATCTTCCGTGGCCGGAGGCGCGGGCATTGGGTTAGGGCTGGTGCTGTTCTATGGGTTGGTGGAGGTTCTGGCGGTTTGTCGTGTTTTGCAGCCGTGCCGCGTCATCACTCCGCGTGCGTTATGGGAGGGGAAGTTCCCGAGCAGAAAATTATGGACCACAACAGAGCGTCGAGAATTTCCTTTCGGTAGTCCGGATGACGGCGCAGGGCGTTCAGCAGGCTCGACTGATGGGAGACGACAGGCCGGGAGTGTGTGATCTGGCCGGAATCAGGCTTTCCGGGACTGCTGAATGAAGATGATCTTGCCCGGCAGATCATTGCACATGCTGCGGGTGGTGCTCGGCCATGATTGGCTCTGACCGTGAAGAACAACGGTCAATGTTATAACAGTCTGCGAAGTTGTGGATCAGGACGGGAAAATGCTGCGATCTATGACAAGAGCCGTCTTGTGCCGTTTGGCGATCAGCCCTGGATTTTGCCCTGTATATCTGCCGGGTGTGTTGAAGCTGGGGCCGGGACTGAATGAAAAACTGTGGACCAGGCCGGCTATTGGCAAGGTGGGGGCCGATGGTCTGCTATGAGATCATCTTCTCGGGGCTCAGTAGTTGACCCATGATCCGCCGAACTGGATGCTCATATTCCAATGATGCCTGGTATGGAGACAGTGCGGGCCCACCGCCAGCATTGGCGACCGGGCGGAGGGAGGTGAGGGCTGTTGAAGAGGGGCTTCCGGTTGTTTTCGCGAACAATACCGGCATTTCCGCAGTTTACGATGCAGCCGGGCGTGAGACAGCCAGACTGGGGTGGGGAAAGACGGATGTGCTGTCCAGCAATATTCCGTCTCCGTGCCACCCACGTTTTTCCGATATGGACGCGCCATCCCCCGTTCTTCTCTGTCGAGTCTGTGTTCTTCTTGCTTCTGGCCGCGTCGGCGGGGGTGAGAGAGCCTTGGTTGCAATGCTGTTTAAAAAGGTTTAATCTGACAAATCTAGGGTTGTTTTATTTACCTTCTATTCCTTGATTGGAAGGGAACTACATGACAATCGGTACGGTAAGGTCGAGCGAAAAGTTGACGCAGCGCGGCCAGTCGATGTGCTGTGGGGAACCGTATCCTCGGGCGGACACTCTTCTGGGACTGCCCAGGAGAAGCTTGGTGGGCGCTTGGGCATGACCTTCCAGCAGATTCAGAAGTACGAGCGTGGTGCTCAAACCGTGTTGGTTGCCAGCCGGTTATACGATCTGGCGCGTATTCTGACGTGCAATCGGCTTTTCTGAGGAGATGCAGGATGGTACCCCAAACTTGCGGCTTCCCCTGCTCCTGCCTTTGGGGCCGAATTTGCGGACACACCAGGCGGACGTTTGGTGTGGTCCGCCTCGAAGGCTACTTGCTCCCGTCCCGCGCGCCTTTTTTGACTTCCGGTTGATTGAAGCCGCGCTTTTTCAGACGTCGGGAGGACGGTTTGATCTTGTGAGGTCTTACATCCGCATTCCAGATCAGCTGTCCGCAAGCGGATGCTGGATCTGATCCGGACGCTTGGCGCACCTGACGATAAAAGCGGCCTGAAAGGCCCCCGCCGGAATACTCCCGGCGGAGAAGGATGTCGTTCAGGGGAAAGACGAAATCTTTCCGGTTTGAAATCCGCGCGGAGGCGATCTTCGTCATATTATGTGCGGACCCAGTCCATGAAGGGCAGGCGGCCTTAGCTTCGGCTCTGTAACGCAGAAAGAATGCGTCCAGAATACCGGTTCTGGAACGGTTGAAATGACCAAGCGCCCGTGAAGCGGCTTCAGGGCGTCTGTCCGGTTTCCACCTTCAAACATGGTCAGCCCAGCCCTGAGGAGTCCGCACGATCTGCGCGGACTGCAGTGCATCAGAATGGGGAACTGAAGGTTGATGAAAGGTCGTAAAAGCGCAGGATACGGGCTTTGTGTGTGAGCGCCGCGGCTTCAAAGGCATATCCAGAGGCGTTAGGCCAACCTGCTGACTGGCCCGGCGGGACAGTTGCATCCAGAACCGCATTCGGTGTCCGCGCAGAGTTGACCAGCGTCTTCAGGTGCAGGCGATGGGCAGCCTCGCAGGCGAGAAGGGTTGCGGTGTGATTGCAGCGCCAAACTTTTCTGGAATGACCTCTGAAAGGTTCGTCCAGCCGAGGGCGGGAAAAGGAGTGGTCTACGACAGGCTGTCCCACCAGAGCGCGTCTCAGATCGGCGGCAGAGGTAATGCGGCCTTTCAAACAGCGGATTCTCATCCTTGAATGTGGGTGGGGGTGCCGGGTGAAGGCGTTGGTGGCTGCGGTGTGTCCCATTCCAAACAGGGATGCGTCAACTCCGGAAAAATGCTAACATCGTGGTATGCGCTGGCTTTCTCTTTCCCTGACGTTGTCCTGCCTTTCACGGGGGGAGGTGGGGTTGGTCCAATGATTTTTGACGGTCCAGCCGCAGACATGACGGCGTTTGCGCACGGGGGCCGGTCCGGATCGGGGAGCCTCACCACCGGCGCCGCTCATCCGAGCGGATGTCTTATGCGGATGATTGCGCGGTTTTATGCTATGCCCCCGGGAGCATGAGTGAGGATAGCGTCCGCATGAGGCCAGTAAGTAGGCCCTATATCAGAAGGCGTCAGCTTGGGGGCTGTAGCCCTGGAGGAAAACACGGCGGACATTACGCCGCGGCCGGGCGGTTCCAGACACGGTAAGTCTCTTATGGGCAGAACAGTGGGAACTAGTTTTCTGGCTGTGACCTGACGGGGTGTCTTCATGATTGCGTAACCTTTGGTGTGGCTAGGGCGAAGCCAGTCCTTTTCCCCGGGACCGAGCGACGCCTTGGAGATCAAATATGCCCAATCAGGTCGAGACAGATATTAGAGAACGTCTTGCTTTTCTGGGTATCCGGCGCCGCGGAAAAAGCCCCTGATCAGTCGCATTGGCCAGCAGGTGAGGCAGACGCTTGGGCCGGCACTGGATCGGTTTTATCGTCGGGTTGATGAGACCCCGGCCCGGTTCTCGGTTTCTTTTCCAATCCCGCTTCACCAGAAATCGGCCCGCACTCAGCAGGAGAAGCACTGGAGCCGTATTCTGGATGGCGACTTCGGGCCTGATTATGTTCAGAGCACGAAGGCTATTGGTAACACCCATGCCCGGATTGGTCTGGAGCCTCAATGGTATATTGGAAGTTACGGGTTGCTGCTTGAGGGGATTGTCTCGGGATTCCTGCGTGAAGCATGGCCGCAGCCACCACAGGGATTTTTCCGTCGTCTTTTCCGAAAGGCCGAGCCTGTTCTGCCTGTTGAGGAGGCTACGCGCAGAGTAGGTCTGCTGATTAAAGCCGCGTTTGCTGGATATGGAGTTGGGGGCTTCAGACCTATACCCTGAATATGGATGATCAGGAGCGGTCAAGGGCTGAGAAAGAGCGGACTGAGAGTTTGACCGCTCTGTCTGAAGCTCTCGCCGATGCGCTTGAGCGGATGGCTAAAGGGGATCTGGTGCAGGAAATTGATCCGGATCTGGAAACCGAAACAACCCGGATGAGTGGTGCGTTCCAGAAATGCCTGTGCCGGTCTGAGCCATATCGTTCATGCCGTGCGGTCTACATCCGGGGTGGTCGAACATCGTGCAAGAACACTGAGTAGCTCATCGGAAGATGTTGCCTGCCGGATTGCCGAACAGGTTCAGGCCTTGGGGACAGTTTCCCGCAACATTACGGAATTGACGGCCTCCGTGAAGGAGGTGGCCTGAAGAAGCCCGACAGGCGGACGAAACAGTAGAGGCCTGTTGCAATGAAACAGGGCAGGGCACGGAAATTGTTAATCGCACGGTTGAAGCGATGGCGAAAATTTCCGAGTCCTCGACCCAGATTGTGCAGATCATCAGTGTTATTGATGAAATCGCATTTCAGACAAATCTGCTTGCTTTGAATGCTGGCGTCGAAGCTGCAAGAGCGGGGGATGCTGGCCGTGGTTTTGCCGTCGTAGCTCAGGAAATTCGAGCTTTGGCTCAGAGATCGACAACGGCTGCACGCGAGATCAAGGAACTCATCAGCAGCAGCATGGAAGACGTCGAACGCGGTGTGAAAATGGTCGATGAAACTGGTGCGGCGCTCGGGAATATCACCACATCTGTCAGTCGTCTGGGAGAAGCTGTTGGGGAGATTGCGTCTGGTGCGGAGGAGCAGGCCTTAAGGATCATGGAGATCAACGCCAGCACAACCCAGCTTGAAGCTGTCACGAAGACCAATGCAGCCATCGTGGCAGGAAATGAGCGGTTCCAGTCAGGAGTTGGTGGGGGATGCGGCAGAAACTGATGAAGATCGTCATGAACTTCAAGGTTCGTGACGATCAATCTGCCTTGTCACAGTCCCGTACCGGTTTTGACGTTTTAGTCTGAAAGATGACGTGCTTCTTCTGGAAGCATGATGGGGATGCCATCCCGGATTGGAAAAGCCAGCTTCGCGCGGGGGCTGATAAGCTCCTGTGTGTCCCGGTCATAGGTCAGGGGGCCTTTGGTTACCGGACAGACCAGAAGGGACAGGAGGCGGGGGTCAAGTTCAGCGTTCATGATTATTCCATGCCCTTTGCCAGAAGATCCAGCAAGACCCCTGCACGATCATCCAGTGTGCCTGCTTCAAGAAGCGCCTGTTTTCTGTGTGGGGGGCTGAAAGGGACAAGCATGGGCAGGACAACAAGAAGCATCTCGTCATCCATCTCGTCAATCAGGGACCAGTCCGTCTGGAGTTCGTGGGCCGTCAGGTAGTCTTTCAGTCGGCTCAGAAGTCTGGGAACGATTGATGGGAGAGGGGTCACTCTCCACCAGATCAGAGAAAAACGGAGAGGCGTCGATTGCCCCTTCACGCCAGCCCCGGCGCGTCAGACCTTCCACAGAAGCCGGAAACGGGTCACGCCCAGCAAGGTGACCGAGAATGTCCCGTCCGGGTGTTCCGGGAAACTGGGTGATGCGTCCGAGGGTGCCAATATCGTGCAGGACGGGAAGAGGGTCTTCCTCGTCCTCTTCCTGCGGCTGGATCATTCCGATGAAGCCGACGTTCGGCGAGGCGCGTCTCCAGCAGGGCAACGTAGCGCGGTTTCAAAAACGGTCAGCGGGAGCTGCCCTCCCGGGAGCAGCATGGCTCCGGATACGGGAAAAAAGCCCGACACGGGGAGGAAGATCGGCCAGCGTCAGGTCCCATCAGGGCCGGAACCCTGCGGGGAATGTCGCTGAGATCTACGAATGTATCAGGCGTTCGGGCTCATAGGCTCACGAGAACAGGAGGAGGAGAGTTTGCGGCGTGCGGACAGGGTTATGGGATCGGTATGGCCCCAGGCTTCAAAGAAACGCAGGAGTTTCGGTCTTACGCGGCGCCCTCGTTCCAGTCGCGGTCCTTTGCGAATGATCTCGAGGAAGAAGATCAGCGGCTTCAGCTCGTTGACCGGAAGCGTTCATGGCGGCGGCCAGTTTTCAAAGCAATATCGAAGTTTGACGGATCAGCTTCGGCCTGTTTGACGCAGCGTGTCCAGTTCGGATGCAGCTTTGGCCCCTTCTTTCTTGAGCGCCAGAGCCGCGCGGGCCCCTGTGATTATTCTGGGTGAGCGTCCAGCTTTGCCGGAACCTGACCGGAGGCTTCTTCCCGCTCCTTCAATTTCATCCAGAGGCCAGAAGCGAACGCAGAAGGCCACCCCAGGCTTCCGGGTTTTTCCGGCTCAACGTCCAGAAGCTGTGCATAGAGTGTCTACAGCTTCAGCTGGTAGGTTTTCAGTCAGTGCTTTCTTGGCTTCTGCAAGAAGATCGGCGGACGGCATTGTGCCCCCCGTTGTCTTCAGCAGGGTTTCACAAAAACGACGGATCTCTCCTTCAGACTGCACACCCTGGAAAAGATCGAGGACCTGCCCTGTCCAGAAGGCGAACGACGAGGGGAATCGACTGCAGGGGGAGGCCCATCTGGGCAAGCTGGGCTGCGAGGGATTTGTTGGCCTCGACATCCACTTTAACAAGGCGGACACGCCCTGCCGCAGCGCGGATGACTTTTTCAAGAACAGGGGTGAGCTGCTTGCAGGGGCCACAACCATGGTGGCCCAGAAATCCACCGAATGGGGTGTTTGCTGGCTGGCTTCGACACATCACCATGAAAGTCGTTCTGATCGGCGTCAATGAATAGGGAGGGGTGGCTCCCTGCGATGAAGACTGGCCGATCAGAATGTTCGTCAAAAGTGCTGCTCATGAAAAAGGAGGCCATCCGGCTGGAGAATAATCCGGTTTCCAGAAAGATCGGGGTTGAATGGAGGATCAGTGCAAGAGGACTTTGGGCTGAGGGGAAGGTGGAATAGCTCAGGAAAAGGCGAGGGATCCCCCATATAATCGGAAGAATATGGAAAATTAGTCTGCCTGATGTGTGTTTTCCCTCTTGCGCAGGTTTCGAAGTTCGGTAATAAACCCGCCCACGACGCGGGGTAGCTCAGGGGTAGAGCAAACTTGCCAAGGTGGGGGCGGTGTGGGTTCGAAATCCCACACACGCTTCCAGTATTGAAAAAGACGCCTTCGGGCGTCTTTTGTCGTTTCTGAGCTGGATGTGTTTTCTATCAGGAAAATGCTTTTCAGGAGTTTCTTTCCTCTTGCGAACTTTGCCGGTTTCGGCCATAAGCCGCATCACGGAACGCGGGTGTAGCTCAGGGGTAGAGCACAACCTTGCCAAGGTGGGGTGTGGGGTTCGAAATCCAATAACCCGCTGCTCCAATTGAAAAAGACGCCTTTGGGCGCGTCTTTTTCGTTTTCAGCATAGATTCTGTTTTCTGAAAACCATTCCAGTCAGGTTCAAAAGAAACGGCCAGTCAGGAGAACCTGCTGGCCGCTGTTTCTGATCTTCGGAAAGCGTTTGGGCTTAGAAGAACTGGATGTGGCTCTTGAAGCCTAGCATGGCTGCGTCATGCAGGGCGGCCTGGCACCCGGGACGGCGGAAGTAGTACGGGAAGTCAGGCGCGAACGTACGCCGCGCATCACAGATACTGTAGTTAGGTTCGCTTCAAGACTTCGCCCGTAAGTTCTGGCATGCCGTAAGGAACCGTTCATGAGCGACATGCCCACGCGGCGCCCCCCCACACACACAGTTGCAGGCGTGCGTGTATGAGATTCCCCAGCGACCCGGCAACGCTGAACATAGGTAAAGTTCACGCCGAATGCCGCCAGGGGACGAGCCTTCCAGAAACCACCTGTCCACCAAACCGAGTCATACTGCGGGCACGGGTCTGCGTGCGGGGGCTGTTGGATAGAAACCGGCAAGAACGATCAGGCCTGCTCCGGATGCCGGGGGGTATGGTGACGCAGCACCATCTGGCCACCAGTGCCCATGCAGCCCAGGAAGTATTTACGTTTCTGTGGCAGGCCTGTTGATGATGAACGGATTGCCGTTGACGTCATAGAGTTGTCCTTGTGAGGAGCGTTTGTCGATCGCGTTCGTAGCGGCCTGTAGTGCCGGGCAGGTTGATCTTTGCCAACAGGCGGTTCCCAGGCCTGCTTCAACTGGCCACGGCCTGGACCGTTGATGTCGGCCCGCCGTTGAACTTGAAGCCTGGTCCGGTACTGAACGTTCTGGTAGATACCAGCCTCGGGCGAGAATACACACCCGTCTGGAGGATGTAGGATACTTTGGTCGGGCTGGTACGCGATACGCGATGCCCAGACGGCCCGTCTGGGTAAGACAGTGGGTCGGTATTGTCAGACGATGCCTTGGGGTTACCGCAGAAGGCATTGTTCTGGAAGTTTGCAGTACAGCGGGTTGGCGGAGAAGTCGTTCATTGGAACGGAATACGGCCTGCGGCAACGTCGAAATGGCCGTTTCCAATAGTGTTTTTCGCCGTAAGGCATAGACAAGGTGGACCACCACATTGCCGCCAGCACCGTAGATTTCGGAACTGGGGTTGAGGTTGTCACCGAACATGCGGCTGGCCGGGATACCGTAACGGCCGACAACGACAGCATGGGTTGAAAAGCCACGGATTACCGGCGAGCTTTCCCAGTCGATGTCGTTTTCAAGGCTTGTACTGGCCAGCATTGCTGCTGCCCCTGGACGCAGTCCATAGCCAGGTGTTGGCTTGGTAATGGCGCCAGTATATTCGTTTGTATTGTCCATCATCAGCGCAATACCACGATCACGCAGCCACTTGTTCCAGCCGAAAGGGTTGGTCAACAGCGCTTCAGGCTTTGGAAGCGGCGGAACCTGTTCCTTGTCGAAGGACAGAATGGTGAGTGGTGTATTAACGCGGACGCTGGGGTTTTCCGAGTTCTGATCCGGCCAGTCCATGACTGTGATAGGCGCGAGGACGTGGACTGTCGTGACCTTCTTGCCAGGGGCTGACTGGACAACGGTCGTGACAGGGGCCGGGGCCTTGGCCGCACTTTCAGCGGCGGCGATGGCGGGCGTGAGCGAAACCGCACAGGCTGCGGCATAGAGATGCAGGCGAGACAAGTCTCTTATCCTCGGGTATCAGGTTTGCGAGATCTTCGTAACACTTTATCGGGGATAAAGAACAGCGATTATGAGATAAAAATCTCAAAAATCACGTTCATATGATACGAGCTGTGCTTTTTAAGGAACAGATACAGCTTGTACAAGAAAAAAGAGTTTGTGATCCGTATAAAACGGATCACAAACACGTATTACTTTGCAGCGGCCAGTGCTGCTTCGATCACTTTACCAGCTTCTTCCTTGCCGGCCCAACCCGTCACCTTGACCCACTTGTTTGGCTCAAGATCCTTGTAACGCTCGAAGAAGTGTTCGATGGCTTTGCGTGTGATTTCCGGCAGATCGTCGATGGACTTTACGTCTGTGAACTGCGGGTGGATTTTGTCGTGCGGAACACAGATGATTTTCTCATCCTGGCCGCTTTCATCTTCCATCTTCAGCATGCCGATCGGGGCGTGCACGGATGACGGCACCCGGAACAACGGCGGCCGGAGCCAGCACGAGAGCATCAGCCGGATCGCCGTCGCGGCGAGTGTGCCCGGAATAAAGCCGTAGGCGGCCGGATAGGCCATGGGGGTGAACAGGAAACGGTCTACGAAGATCGTACCGCTTTCCTTGTCCACTTCGTACTTGACCTGGGACCCCTGCGGGATCTCGATAACTACGTTAATATCGTTCGGCACGTCCTTGCCGGGCGAGATCTTGGAAACGTCCATGATGTTCATGTCCTGAACTGGTTTTAAGACGAACGAACATTAACGGTCCTTCAGCTTTCTGCCCAGTGCGGAAGAAAAAACACCCAGAAACGCAGAACGCCCCGGCGTAAGGCCGGGGCGTTCATACGGAAAGCCAATGATTAGAAGATCAGTGGGCTCAGAGAAGTGGCTGGGCGGCCTTTAGCGCATTGTGGCAGGGCTTGCGCGGCTGGTCATCTTCATTGGTATAAGCCACGAGATAATAGCGCTTGCCGTTGCTGTTGAAAATAACCAGCCGTGCCAAGAGCATAGTCGTCATTGCCGACCGTACTGTTCGGTAGCCTTGTACTTCTCGCTCAGGCCATACAGAGCCGGATTGCCTTCGTCGTAGGACAGATACTGCAGCTCGATGCAGTAGTTCATGATTCCTGCGAGGTTGGCGGGAGAAACGCCTGTGAAATCCTTGCCTGGCGTGCCCTGAAACGGCTGGCGGTGGCGGCGGTGACTGTTCCTGTGCCAGAGCGGCCGACGAAACCATACCGAGGCCAACTACGAGCCAAGAGCGGGGCACGATACGACGAAACATGGACGGTATCCTTTCTGAGACCCTGTCTTCCGCGGCAACCCCGCGGTTTGAAACGGAACACTTCTCCCGTTTGCGTGAAAGAAAAGTCCGTTGCAGAACATTTCTTCGTGAGCATTCAAAAGGTGGGGTCAAGATAAGGAGAGCGGGCATCGAAGAAGACACGGTTTGTGGTCAGTTCGGTGGAAATCACATCCAAGGCTGTCAGAGCTGCGATCAGGATAAATCGCTGTCTGGGGACGCGATTCGGTCGTTTCACAGTCTCTGAGACGCTGGATGGCCAGCAGGGTGGCACGCAGGGTTCGGCCATAATGGCCGTGATACCGGCCGCTGAAATGGCTCATGCGGGCCAGAAACGAGTTCCAGAGCCTGATGGGCGCGTGGACTCAGGGCAGCGTCATGACTGATGGCCCGCAGACGCAGCAGGTTCAGCATGACACGCATGGGCGGACAGGATGCCTTGCAGGTAGGCATGAACGACGGGGGAAGGGGTATCTGCCGAGTTGGGTCATGAGGCGGACGAAACGGTCCACGTTGCGGGAGACGATCACATCCAGTGTGGTGTCGTTTTCCCATCCGCAATGTGATGCAGATCCCGCAGAATGTTTTCCCGCATGGTCCAGCGCTGATGTGCGGGATCATAGGGCAGGAACACGCGATACATCCATGTTGTGTAGAGCAGGCCCAGAACCAGCGGCAGGGCGGTATTGAAATAGACGATCTCGTCCGTTCGGCCCTGATTGGAAGGGCCAAGCATGATGGGCAGAAACAGGTTGTACGACACGGCCGGAAGCGTCAGGGGAGGGTAAGCGAAAGCAAGGCCGCCAGCATCATGGCGACGCCGGACCACATGCCTAACATCTCAAAGGTGGTAGGTTTGCCGAGCAGGAGCAGGTCGAGAACGCCACCGGCAAGAACCGCACAGCAGGCGCCGTGCAGAAAAGCCTGTGTGGCCAGGGCCGGTCTTTCGAGTGTGGAAAACAGACTGCATGCGATCGCGACGAACATGATGAATGTCAGGGCCGCTGGGCCACGCCGTCGCAATCCAGATCACGCCGGCTCCGAAGACCGTCACGGAGGAGCGCAGGCTGTTGACGATGGCCTGTCGCCAGTCCCGGTAGGATCGAATGGGTTCATGGAAATGATCGTGCGGCTTTGGATTTCTGCTGGCCTCGAACTGACGAAGGGCCATACGCAGAGCGTCGATCAGTTCCACGAGGGCCTGTTGCAACATGCCGTGGCGTAATATGGTCGCGCGATCATCTGCTCCCGGAAGATTCGTTCCAAAATACTGGACAACGCGGCGGCGGCACTCCCGGCGGAGGGTTCGCAGGTCATCCAGGATCGCTTCCATGGGATCGGCTCTTTCAGCCTGTCTGGAAGGGTTAGAAACATCTCCCGGATGCGCTCTGCCTGTTCAAGAAAAGCATCATCCTGACTGAGGGGCAGGCGCATGAGTGTGGCCAGATCGAGCGCTCTGGCCAGCAGGACAGCAATGTCTGCCAGTGCAGCGCGGGTGTGATCGCCTGCGTGATCCTGACGGCCCAGCTCGACTTCCGCAAACTCGACCTGGTCGCCGAGTGTGGTGATACGGGTGAAGACCGGCTGCATGGTTTCCAGAGCATCCACCTTGCCGGTGAGAATATCGGCGGATTGTGAGAAGAGCTGGTTTGAGTGTGTCCCTGAAGGTGCTGGAGAGTTGCTGGCGGGTCCGCTTTGTCAGACCGAGCTGGAAAAGTCCGGAGACAGAAGCCTCAAGAACAATGCCAAGCACGATATAGGTCGCACGGGACATGGCAATTTCGAAAATGTGGTGCGGGTCGGCGATTCCATCTAGCGAGACGATGGCGTAGGTGAAGCCGGTCGCGCGCATGCCGTGGATGCGATAATTGGTCATGGGAGGCCGGGCCGGGCATGAAGGTCCCGATCAGGCAGAACAGGCCGATTCCCGCTGCCAGAAGCAGAATGAACATCAGTGGCGCCTGCGGGCAGGCCGCAACGAGGGCCACCCCCGAGATCACGCCCAGAACCATGCCGAACAGATGCCACTTTGCCTTGGCCAAACTTCGCCCGCGCGTGCCTTGTGCCACCATCCAGACGGTCAGGGCGGCCCATTGGGGGCTGCCGAGTTCCATCTTCAGCGCGATTCCCAGTGCGAGCAGGGATGTCAGGGTTGTTCGGAGGGCGTATCCGGCCATGACCGGATCGGGAGCGTAGAGCCAGCGCAGCTTGCGCAGAAGCGGCGCCGGGCTGGCGGATATCACCGGTTTTGCCAGCGGGCAAAAGGATGTCGGGTGTCTTCCATGATGTCTTCCCCCAGAGCAATGCAGGCCGGCAGGTGCCATCTCGAAACGGCGGCAGCGGCTCTGGAAAGTCCTGTCGGAGACGGGAGGCGTTAGACACATAATGCAAAAAAGACATTTCGCCATGTCAGGCCTTGCAAAAATGCGTCAGGTAAGCGATTTCGTGCAGCAACCGCGCGCCTGTAGCTCAATTGGTTAGAGCCGGCCGCTCATAACGGCTTGGTTGGGGGTTCGAGTCCCTCCGGGCGCACGGTGTTTTATTCTGTCTGGCGTGCCCTCTGTTGCCGCCCATTCCACGTTCCACCCGATCAGGAGACCTCGCATGGCCGCCTACCAGTATGTCTATGTCATGAAGGATCTTACAAAGGCCTATCCGGGTGGACGTGAGGGTCTTCAAGGGCATCACCCTGTTCCTTCCTGCCGGGCGTGAAGATCGGTGTTCTCGGTGTCAACGGTGCCGGTAAGTCCACGCTGCTCAAGGTGATGGCCGGGATCGACAAGGAATTCGGTGGCGAGGCCTGGGCTGCTGAGGGCGTCAAGATCGGTTATCTTGAGCAGGAACCAAAGCTCGACGAGAAGCTGACGGTCGGTGAAAACGTCGCTCTTGGTTTTGGGCAAGCTCAAGCATGCCATTGATCGCTTCAACGAGATTTCGATGCTCTTCGCAGAGCCGATGTCCGACGAAGAAATGACAAACCTGCTGGCCGAACAGGCCGAGCTTCAGGAAATCATCGACGCAGGCGACGGCTGGGAGCTGGACCGCAAGCTGGAAATCGCTCTGGATGCGCTGGCGTTGCCCGCCAGCCGACAGCCCGGTTGACAAGCTTTCCGGTGGTGAGAAGCGCCGTGTGGCTCTGTGCCGCCTGCTGCTGGAAAAGCCTGACATCCTGCTGCTCGATGAGCGACCAACCCATCTTGATGCCGAGAGCGTCAGCTGGCTCGAAAAGACGCTGCGTGATTATCAGGGCACCGTCATGGTCATCACCATGACCGTTACTTCCTGGATAACGTCACGAACTGGATTCTCGAACTCGAGCGTGGGTCGTGGCTATCCGTTTGAAGGCAACTACTCATCCTGGCTGGAACAGAAGCGGAAGGCGTCTGGCCCAGGAAGAGAAGGAAGAGAGCTCCCCCGCCAGCGTGCACTTGCTGCCGAGCAGGAGTGGGATCAACAGCTCTCCGAAGGCCCGTCAGGCCAAGAGCCAGGCTCGTATCAACCAAGTACGAAGAGATGCTGGCTGCCAACTCCGAAAAGGTTGGTGGTACGGCGGACATCGTCATTACGCCGGGCCCACGCCTAGGCGGTACGGTGATCGAGGCCGAGAACATCTCCAAGGGCTTTGGCGATCGTCTGCTGATTGATGGCCCTGAACTTCAAGCTGCCGCCGGGTGGCATCGTGGGTGTGATCGGTCCGAACGGTGCGGGTAAGTCCCACGCTGTTCAAGATGATCACGGGTCAGGACAAGCCGGATGGTGGCTCACTGAAGATCGGTGAGACCGTGAAGCTTGGCTATGTTGACCAGTCCCGCGATACGCTGGATGCCAACAAGACCGTCTGGGAAGAAATTTCCGGAGGTACGGACGTTATTCAGCTTGGCAAGCGGACGGTTCCGTCCCGTGCCTATGTGGGAGCGTTCAACTTCAAGGGGTCTGACCAGCAGAAGCGCGTCGGCATCCTGTCGGGTGGTGAGCGCAACCGCGTTCATCTTGCCAAGATGCTCAAGGAAGACAGCAATGTTCTGCTGCTCGATGAGCCGACCAACGATCTTGACGTTGATACGCTGCGTGCTCTCGAAGATGCTTTGGCAGACTTCGCTGGCTGCGCCGTGGTCATCTCCCATGATCGCTGGTTCCTTGACCGTCTGGCCACGCATATCCTTGCCTTTGAAGGTGACAGCCACGTTGAGTGGTTCGAGGGTAACTTCCAGGACTACGAAGAAGACAAGCGCCGCCGTCTTGGACCGGATGCGACCGAGCCAAGCCGCATCAAGTATCGCCCTCTGGCCCGCTAAGACGGACCGTTCCTTTTGCTCGTCACCGGGGCAGGGTAGTCTGTCCCGGTTTCTGACGGTTTGAGGAGGCCCGTTTGCTAGGGCGCGAACTCCGTACTGCACGTCTGGTTCTCACTCCGGTCAACTGGCCGGATCTTGAGGATATGATTGCTCTCAAGGCTGATGCCGGTGCTTTCGGACAGATGCTTGGCGGCGTGCGAAGCCGCTTTGATACGGAACAGGAAATGGCTGAGGACGTTGCGTTCTGGGCCAGGCGCCGTATTGGTATTTTTGCCATCCGTGAGAATGGACGCTTCGTTGGGATGACGGGCGTTCATGAACGTCCGGATGGTCGTGGCCTTGGCTGAGATTTTCCATTTTTTCATGGGCTGCCGGACGGGGCTCGCGCGCGAGGCGGCAGCTGCTGCAATCCGGTATGTTCTGGATGAAGGAGAGCCACGTATTGTGGCTGTGGCCAAGGAAGACAATCTGGCCTCCCGTGTTGTGCTTGGCAGTATCGGCATGCGGCATGTCGATACGTTCGAACGCGATGGCAATACGATGTTTCTCTACGAAATAACGTCCGGCTGACACGGGGCAGGGGAGACAGCATTTGTTTCCCGGCTCTGCAGGCACTACCGTCTCAAGCAATACGAAAATATTCATTGAGGAATGTGATGTGGCCGAATTTTTGAAAAATATACGGAAAATAGCGTTTGTGTTGGCCGTTGCGGCGAGTGCGGGGACAGCGATGGCTCAAGCGGGTGCGGTCAAGCCTGCCGAGAGCGTTGTTGGGGGGATGCACATTATTGATCGTACGCTTGTGCTGCCCGTTGGTGGGACAGAAATTGTTTGCCCTCCC
Organism: Agrotis ipsilon; assembly: GCA_028554685.1. Taxonomy (NCBI): domain Eukaryota; kingdom Metazoa; phylum Arthropoda; class Insecta; order Lepidoptera; family Noctuidae; genus Agrotis; species Agrotis ipsilon. The sequence goes on along the minus strand of JAPNUC010000050.1, from coordinate 8,420 downwards.
GCCCGATCTGCAAACCGCGACCCTGAGTTTGCCAGATGTTTTACACGTCAATCTCGTGTCCCAGAAAGTTGCGGAAATTCTGGCGCATCATGAAGGGCAGACCGATGTTCTTTTTACGGGAAAAGACACGATTTACCGTTTCCATGTGACTGTCGTGAAGCATCCCGTTCGTTAACTGGGGGGCTTTAGGATATGAGTATAAAAAAAGGCCTCCGAAACGGGAGGCCTTTTTTTATGATGTCATGTCCGCAGACGGTTTCATCAGTGGTGATTGTTGAGCTGATGCTCCAGTGCGGTGTTCAGAGCGCCGACATCGCCGCCATGGCGGGAAAGGTAGGAGCTGTAGTCCGCCACGCTGGTTCATGCGCAGGCTGGCGCCTTCACCATACATGTCCACAACCTTTTGATGGGTTTCCGCCAATGATGAGCTGCATGTTGACTTCAGGCTGGCCTGGACGGTCGATAAGAGCATGACGCGCTCCCATCCGGTGTCGGGGTGGAGCCTGTCACACGGAAGCTGACGCCCCTGATAGTTGCCGATCTGGTCCGTGATTGGTGTTTGACCAGAACCTGATCGAAGAGCTGCAGGTATTTCTGCTGCTGGGCCGGTGTTGCCGTGCGCCAGTAGCGTGCCGAGGCAGTATCGGGCGATGCCCTGAATATCGACGTTGGACTGAAGCAGCGGGAGAAACTTCACGCTTTTTCTCAGCCAGTGGCTTGCTGGAATTGACGATGCTGACCAGCTGGCCGCCGGAAGGAATTCAACGAAATCTGTTGCCGGGTTTAGCGTGTGCGACACCGGCCCCGAACGTGAGGGTTGCAGCAAGTGCACAAACAGGGCGCCGGCGCGAAAGGGCTTTAAGCATGCGTTTGTCCTCAGTTGTAACCAGTCTGGGGTGGTGGCGCGGTGATCGTTCTGCATGGCGTCAATCTGGCTCTGGCGGTTCTGCTGCCACGCACTGGACGTAAGAGTACGGATCAAGGCTGTCCTGCTCAGATGATCGATCTGATCCACACTGTTGGCAAAGCCATCAACCGTGCCCAAATATTATAAGCCCAGTTGAATGTCAGCAGCCCGTACCCTCTTGGCACATAGTTGATCGGGGTCAGAGCCTGACCGATCGCGTAACCTGCGCCATCGCGGAAGTTGCTGGGGCCTACGAATGGAATGAAGAGATACGGACCGCTCGGCACACCCCATGTTCCCATGGTCATGCCTGGATCCGTTTCATGCTGTTTGTATCCCACCAGACTGGCAACATCGAAGAACCCGGCCACACCTGCACTCATGTTGATCGTAAAGCGCATGAACGAGTCGCCTGCGCGCCGTGGCTTTCCTGCCCCGACATCGGAGAAGAACACGGCAGGCTCGCGCCAGGTTTCATTGATATTGGAAATACTGTGACGCACCGGCTTCGGCACGGCCCAGACCCAGGCCTTGGCCACGGGGCGCAGTGCGACGTGATAGGCCCACATCTGGACGTTATACATCTTCCGGTTCAACGGTTCGTATGGATCGTTGGCAGCCTTGTAGTCGGCCAGGTCGTCCGGATCTTTCGGCGGCGGATTGCGCAGGGAAGCCACAGGCCCCCAGCGTCAGCAGTGCCAACACGGCCTGCGATGGCTCTGCTACGACGCGAGCGCGTCGCCCTTTTACCGATTCTGTCCTGCCGAGAGTCCATAACCATTCCTCAAAAACCCCACTCCGCGGGCGTGCTCACAAAGACTTCATCTGAAAACGGAAATTTTCCAAATCCGTTCCCATTCAATTATCATGCCGCCAGCAGAGCCATGAGCCGTCCGTCGCGGAAAAACTGCGGAAGGCGGTAGTCATAGCCTATACTGGGCTAGCCCGCACCCCCCTCTATGTCTCCAAATTATGACACAGGAACGAACGTGATCCTTTAACGATCCCAGAAGTCCTGAAGGACACTCCGGGCACTTTGACGATTGAAATATTTTGAGAGCATGTGGCGCCAACTCAACACCACGGAGTTTTTCGGTTGTCTATTTCCGCTTCTCTCAAGCCCCTCTTTTCGCCACTGCTGCGCTTGTTGGACTGTCCTTCGGTGTGGCGCCAGGCTCAACCCGGCTGTCAGTTCACAGGCCTGGGGCACAACGGCGGACGGCAAGGCCGTTAGTATTGTGACGTTGAAGAACGATCATAACGTCACCGTTCGTGTCATTACCTATGGCGGCATCATTCAGTCCGTTGAGACGCCGGATCGCAACGGGCATGTTCAGGATGTTGTTCTCGGGTTTGGTGACCTGAAGGGCTACACGGTCGATAGTGCCAAGGGTGGCTTGTTCTTTGGAGCCATGATCGGCCGTTACGCCAACCGTCTGGCAGGTGGGCAGCTTCCCGGTTGAGGGCAAGGTCTATCATACGGACATCACTGCCGGCCCGAATGCCCTGCACGGTGGCAGGAAGGGTTTCGACAAGAATGTCTGGACGCTTGAAAAGACCGGAACCAACGGCTCTGGTGCATATGTGACCCTCAAGCTGGTCAGCCCTAACGGTGATCAGGGCTTTCCTGGTACTCTGACGACGCACATCACTTACACATTGGGGTAACGATGATGCTCTGTCCCTGCATTACGTCGCCACAACCGATTGCGCCGACGGTTTTGAACCTGACGAACCACAGCTACTGGAACCTGAATGGCGAAGGCTCGGGCAGCATCGAGCCGGAAATCCTTCAGCTGAATGCGGACAGCTTCACGCCGACGGACAGCACATCCCTTCCGACCGGGCAGATCGTTCCCGTGGCAGGAACACCGCTGGACTTCAGCAAGCCGACCACCATTGGGGACCGTCTGCGCAGCAACGATCAGCAGATGATGTATGCCCGCGGCTATGACATGAACTGGGTTGTTAACGGCGCTTACGGTCAGGCTCCGCGCCTTGCGGGCAAGGTTTATGATCCCCCGCTCTGGTCGCAGCATGGAAATCCTGACGAACCAGCCGGGTCTTCAGGTCTATACGTCCAACCGCTGGATGGTGGTTATGCTGGCATTTCTGGTCGGGCTTATCGTCAGACCGATGCTGTTGCGTTCGAGGCTGAGGCACTATCCCGACAGCCCGAAACCATCCGTCTTTCCCGACGACAGAGCTGAAGCCGGGCCAGACCTTCGGATTACACGACGATCTTCAAGTTCTCGAACAAGTAAGACTTTCGGGTATACGAACAAAAAAAGGGGGCGATCCGTAAGGACCGCCCCCTTTTTGCTGATCCGAGGATCAGAAGTTCACGCCTGCCTGAAGGAAGACGTAGCGGCCCATATAGAGGCTGCCGTAAAGCGCGGCTGCACTGTTGTCGGTGCTGCTGGCAACAAAAGGAGGCTTCTTATCGAAGAGGTTGTTTACCCCGCCCTGGAAGTTCCAGGTTTTCCAGCGATACGTTACCGTCACGTCATGGGAGAAAATTCCCGGTGTTTTCGTTCGGCCGTAACCGTTGGCGCGTGTCAGATCGGTCGTGCCATCGTTCCAGACCATGCCGCCGGTATAGTTCATCATATAGGTGATACCAACAGGACCGTGCTGCCAGCCGATTGTGGCATAATCACGTACGCGCGGGTTTCCGGTGCCGCTCTGGTTAGAACATCCGACCGGCATAGTTGTACCACTGGCCACCCACTTCGTTCTGTTGCAGGTAGCTGATCAACTGCTGGAAGTTGTTGGACAGGGTCAGAACGTCACGAGTTGTGACGCGGATGCGGTAGTCCAGATCAAAGTCGATACCGCTCGTTTTCAAACCACCGATATTGGCATAGGTCGACGTGACAGAGTTGATCTGACCTGTGCTGGCAACGCGTGTGATCGCACTGCAGTATTGGTGTTCGCACCGGTGTAGCACTGGTCCATGATGTACTGGCTGCTCAGGTACGAGATCATGTTCTTGAGCGTGTAGTGCCAGTATTCCACGGAAGCGGACAGGCCCGGAATCCAGCGTGGCGTGATGACGGTGCCGATTGTGTAGGTGCGGCCCCGTTTCCGGCTTCAGCTTGGAGTTGCCGCCGTAAAGCGTCGGCGTCTGGCCGGAATAGGCTGACGTGAAGGATGATGAATTGATACCCTGCTTGGCGCAGGTTGCAGCAACCGTCGCAGATTTGGCGCCATAGGAGGCTGCCTGTACGGAGTCACAGGGGTCTGTTGCGGATGCGTAGCCGAGAGACTGACCGCCATACAGTTCATAAACGTTCGGCTGACGATAAGATGTTTCCGAGTGTTGCACGGAAGCGGATGTCCTGGATCGGTGGCCCAGTTGATGGAGACTTTCCAGTTCTTTGCGCTGCCGAACGTGTTGTAGGCCGAGTAGCGACCCTGTGCGTCAACGGTCAGATCCTTGGCGAGGAATGCATTGTGCAACAGCGTTGCCTTGCCTTCGAGGTAGCCTTCCGTAACGTTGAAGCCGCCGCCGGTGTAGGACGCGGAGTTCGTCAGCGTCTGGCCGGATTCAACGAGGGCATCCGGGTGTGTAGGCAAGCTGTTCACCGCGATGTTCCATACCCCAGGGCGATACCGAGATCACCCCCATGGTTCCACGCATGTGAGCGACATGGTTGTTGTTGATGCGCAGGTTCAGGTCACGCAACTGGTAATAGTAATGGTCATGTGCGGTTGTAATTGGAATAGGCAGCCGCAGCGGAGGAGAGCTTTCGTGAACGGGCTGGAAAGGACACAGCCTGCGGAAGCATTGCAGACGGACGGGTTATAGACCAGTGCGCTGTCCGCATTGCCGGGTTCGACCTGTTCCAGACCATAGGTCTGAAGCAGTTTGGCATAATTACCAACACCGGACGTCTGGGACATAACCTGGTTCCAGCCGTAAGTGTAGGACAGGTCGTAGTTCCAGCCATGGGTGATTGCACCCTTGACGCCTGCGATGCCGGTATAGGTATCAGATGCCGTTTCGCTGCGACGGTTTCCCCATTCAGACATGCGCTTATACATGACTGCGTCTTCGCCCGTTGGGTTTCCGGGATAATCAGCGGGGATATAAAGCGTCGTTGGGAGCGTGGACGGATAGATGCTGCCGGAAACCGGCATCGGGGCCATCGTTGTTGACGAGTTGCGATGGCTGTAATTGAAATTCAGATAAGGGGTAAAATGCTCGTTGATGTCGTAATGGGCATCGAAACCGAGCGTCGCATTTGTCAGGGAGTTCGTCAGATTCTGGTCATTGCCGTAGTTGTAACGATCAGATTTGGTGAAGTTGCGGACTCCGCCTGTTCCGGTTGCGATATAATCTCCGCTATCCGTGATGAAACGTCCTGCGGTTTGGAATGCTTGAACCATAGGTGACGCTGGAAGCACTGGCTGGGTCATTGGCCTGCAACCGGATTGGCCCAGGAGCGGCTGCTCTGCTTGATCCCGCTTTGCGTCATGTACGAACCGGTAACGGTTTACGTTGCCTCTGCCATGATCCAGTAACCCTGTAGCCGGAGATCATACCTGTCTGGCCGTCACCAACATCCGTGATGCCACCACGAACCGTGATGTTGCCGTCACTCAGGTTATGCTTGAGCTTGATGTTGATAACGCCGGAAACGGCATCGGCACCATAAAGCTCGGAGCCACCATCCTTCAGGATTTCAACACTGGCAATCTGATGAACATTGATCGTGTTCATGTCGAAGCAGCTGTTGTTGCCGTTGATGGCGGCGCGCTTGCCGTCAACGAGAACCAGAACGCGGTTCTGACCAAGGTTACGGATGTCGGTGCAGGAGGCGCCGCCCGTTCCGTTGGTTTGGCTGTTCGTTGTTCCGGACGATCCGATGGAGGGCAGACGTTGCAGATAATCGCCAAGTGTCGTGGCGCCTGTCTGTTCGATCTGCTTGCTCGTAACGATGGACCGGGTTAGCGTTCTGGTTGTTGGATGTGCTCAGGGCCGACCCTGTTACAACGACGCTTTCAGAGCGGCCCGCATCAATAGAAGCAACCGCACGACGGCGATTAACCTGAGCGCTCAAAGTTGGTGTTGCGGGGGTGGAAGCAACGGATGCCGTCGTACCAACGGGAGCCTGTGTTGCTGCTGTTGTTTTAGCAGCCGTTTGGCGTGGTGAGGATGTGCGATGAGAGGACGCACGGTGTGATGCGTGCTCGTGGGCGGTCTGTGCGTTCGCGGATGCGGTCGCGTCCAGTCCCATGCTGAGAACGGAAAGCGCACAGAAGCAGCTCCCTGCGTCGATGAAGAATCATGTGGGCTCACAGTCAGACTATATTTCTGAGATCCCCCAAGTAATGTTTTTGTCTCAGAACTTTGTCTATCCGGAAATATCTGGAACAGATGCCCTTTAATCACGCTGTTGCATAAAATCATCAAACTAAAACAAAAAACTATACTTTCTGTTTCTTGGTATTAAAAACGTTAATTATAGAAACAATCTTGTTTCATAACAGAAACAATATCGACGTGCAGGGCAGGAGTCCTGCCTGCTGTCTGTGTCAGGAGGCGGGGTGGGACAGGGTTTGCGGAGACAGCAGTTTTCGGTGTTCCGAGAATGCGTGCGGGGTTTCCGACGGCTGTGGCATTGGCGGGAATATCTTCCAGAACCACTGAAGCCGCCCCGACGCGCGCGTTCTCGCCAATGATGAGCCGGCCCAGAACTTTGGCGCCCGAACCAATCATGGCTCCTCGGCGGACAATCGGGTGCCGGTTTCCACTCAGTTTTCCGGTTCCGCCAAGGGTGACGCCCTGAAACAGGGAGACGTCATCTTCGATGATGCAGGTTTCACCGATGACAATGCCTGTTCCATGATCGATGCTCAGACGGCGCCCCAGTTGAGCGGCGGGATGAATGTCGATTGAGAACAGTTCATTGATTCGGCTCTGGACATGATAGGCCAGATGTCGGCGGTTCTGCTGCCAGAGATAATGTGCGATCCGATGAGCCTGGAGAGCCTGCCACCCCTTGAAGAACGGAATGGTGTGACGAGGTCCGGGCAGGCAGGGTCCCGGTCCCGGGTCGCCAGAATGTCTTCGGCCGCCGCTTCCGCGATTTCCGGGACGTCCTGAAGGATGGAGGCGACAAGGCGTGTGAGGGCCGTGGCAGAAATTGAGCGGTCTGCCAGTTTTGTACCCAGAAGAGAGGCCAGTGCCGAACTGAAGTCGGCATGGTCCCCGATATTGGTCGCAAAAACATCCTGAATCAGCGGGGTCATGGCAAACTGCAGGCCTGAGACTGCATGTCGCGCCAGAGCTGAGCCAGGGTCAGGAGTGCGGGTCATACGCCATTGCCCGACGGACAAAGGCCTGTCTGAGGCGTGGAAAACGATTGGACGCCTGCAATGCCTAGGTCGCGCACGCGCCGCAAGGATTGGATTGTCGTTTCCAAACAGGCGCTCAAGAATGTCGGTTGCAGCCAGCATGGCCATGTTGCCAGGGGCGCGTCCGGCGCTGATAGCGTGTCAGGAGTTCATGGCTTCCCGGATCAGCACGATGGCTGTGAGCTTCGATCAGCAGATCGGCAAGGGCAATGGACGTCCCGGAAACCGATGTTCAGGCCCTGACCGGCAATCGGGTGAATACCGTGTGCGGCATCTCCAACGAGGGCCAGACGCGGCGCGATGTAGGTCTGGGCGTATTGTGCGGAGAGGGGGTAGATCCAGCGGCGTCCGATGGGAGTAATCGCGCCAAGGTCCTCGTCGCCCATGCGAGCCTTGATTTCCCGTGCAAAAACGTCATGCGGGAGGCTATGGAAGCGCTGTGCACGGCCTTCGCCTTCTGCCCAGACGATGGCGGAGCGGTGTGGGTGTTCCGGTGTGCCGGGCATGGGGAGGCGGGCGAACGGGCCTTCTGGCAGAAAGTGTTCCAGCGCTACGCCATCATGCGGCTTTTCGTGCGCGATCGTCGCGACGATACCGTACTGATGGTAGGGAATTTTCGTCAGGCCAATGCGGGCCTGTTTCGCGCAGGGGCGAACGGCGACCTTCTGGCGGCGATGGCAAGTTTCGCCGTAACAGTCGGGCCGGATGCCAGACGGATGGAGAAGTTGATCCGGATGGAAGGTTGAATGTGCCGGTATCGGGCGCATGCACATCCAGCGTCTCATACTGTCCCAGCGTCTGATTGATGGCGACGCGCAGATCACGGGCTTCGACCATCCAGCCGAAGTTCATGCCTTCTGGCGCATCGTCTACGCCGAAATGCAGGAAGAGCGGAGAGGCGGCTTCATGCGGGCGGCCATCAGACACGCGGATTTCACGGATGGGCTGGGAGACGCCGGGCAGATTGTCCCAGATGCCAGCGGCTTCGAGCATCTGACGTGAGCCTTCCGCGATGGCGTAGGCGCGACCGTCCAGAGAAGGGTCTTCCATGCCAGGGAGAGGGGCACGGTCAATCAGCAGAACACGTACGCCCTCTGCGGCAGACGGCATGCGAGCGTCGCTCAACCGGTCCCCGCTCGTTAATGCACAG
>JAPNUC010000049.1:0-62607 GCA_028554685.1 Agrotis ipsilon | reverse complement strand
AACCCAGTTTGCACTCGGTCAGCCGAGCAGTTAGCAGCAAAACTGCACGTGCTCCGCACATTAAATTGCGAAAAAATAGGTTTTTCTTCACTTATCCATAAGTGGGAAGTGTCGTTGGATGCGGAATTCAAAGCCTCACAAAGTGCCGTGTTCAACATTAATAAATCACAAGTGCCTGAAAAGTTATAAGTGAAAAACCTCTTCTTTAGAGGTTAAGTGAAATTGTGAAAACCTTAAAACGCAAACGCTGCCTAAACGCGATCGGCGACCCCCTGTTTTCTTTTTGGAATATCATCGGCACCGTGGTCCCCGAGCGCCTGGGACACTGAAACTCATCCTGCCCCCACGCATCAGCGAGATATTCAGGATTTTCTCAAAACCACGTGCCCTGAAAAAGTGGAAGGGGTGGAGTCAGCGGCGTGAAAGTCGGCACCGAAGAGGACCTTAAGGTCACAAGGCGAGTGCAACCTTATTTAGAATTTTTGGACCTCTGGAAAATTTATAATTCCATTTTAAAATCATCAAATTCGGACCCCTGTAACTCCAGACAGAAGAGGTTTTTGGGAAATCTGCAACTGCAGCATCAAGCGCGCTTAATAGAAGACCCTAATTTTAAAAATTTAGATTTTTTGGACAAGCCATTTAGACGTAGTAATTAAATAACCTTTAAAATTTTAAATTATAAAAAATTATCCTAAATTATCCTGTAAAAAATTCAAACTTGCTTTCATCAGAAAGAAGACCATTTTTAGATAATTATAAGATTTTTTCCAAATTTTCTCATCCCATAGTCTCAAAGTTATCGATTTTTAACTGTTTTTTGTAAATAACTTTGTAAATACAGCAAAAATTCAATTTTTTATTATATAATAGTGTTCTAATAGCCCAGCTGGTCCCAAATAAGCCCAAACACGGGCCCTATATCTTTTAATTTGGCGAATTTAACAATTTCCGCCATCTTGGTTTTTGTGGTTACAAATTTCAGATACGAATTACTTGGGAACCGCTGGGCCAAATAATCTCGGGTTTTCGATGTCCACTGTAGCGTGTGGTAGATTCTGCAAATAATAAGGTTTCAGGAGTTTTCAGGCGACTGAAATTTTTTCAGCCGAAAACACTTTTAGAAGGTGCTTGAAGTGACGCCATCTTGTGCACCCAAAACCCCGGATTTCTACGACCAGGGGTTCCGGAGTTACGGCTGGTTGAAGCTGTCATTTGACAGTTCGACAGCCATTTTGTTTTTCTTAAAACAGTTATAGCTCCTGAACCGTTGGTCGTGGAAAGTTGCGGTTTTCTTTAAGACAATCTAGGACAGTCTGTCTACCTTGTGTTAGGTTTTCAGGCGTTTTGGGGCTGAGGATTTTCGGCATCCTGGAAGCGGCCTTGCGGGATAGAGCGGGAGGAGCTGAGCTGGTAGAGCCCAAGCACGGGTGTTTTGCGACTTGTGGAGGAGAAGTTGTACTGGATTGAAAATTGACTTTGACAGTTCTCGAACTGTCAAATCGATTTTCGAACCCGGATATCTCTCAAACCGGGAGTCGTAGAAGGCTCGGGTTTCTTTTCCGGACATTGGCTGGACTTGCTCTACGCACTTGCTGCTGTTTCAGGAACTTTCAGGAGCTCAGAAGTTTTCAGCCTGAAAACGTGTCCTGCGGATAGGTCTCGTCGGGCCAACTTCGGAAAGCCCAAGCACGGGGGTTGTTGGACTGGTAGTTTTGGAGATATCCCTCTTTAACCATTTTTGGTTGCCAAATTGGCGGAAAAAACCAAAACTTTGAATCGGGTTATCTCCGGAACCGCTCGTCGGAGCCGCACCGAGTTTGGTGTCGTTGGAAGGGGCTCGAGGAGAGCTATCCATTGAGAATACAAACAAGACTCTACATAGAGCTGAAAATTCCTTTCCTTGTAACTCGGAGCCCAAGGGCCCTAGAACGTTCTTATTTTCGAAGGAGCTAGATCTCCGGATTTTCTTCTAATATTGAACCCTACCAGACTGTCCTGGTAGAGACTGACTCTCCAAGAGTCAAAAAAAAAAATTCTTCTTATTTATTGTATACTTTTTTTTTTGTTGTTTCTTTTTAGCGTAAGTGCACATTATATCACGAAGGCTTTATTGAGCCCAACTACGATTTTCTCTTTATGACTGTAGAATTGCACTAACACACAGGCTTTTCCTGAGTTATTGACCTCTATATTTTCTTATCTCTTCTTCTTTGTTTTCTTATTTTCTTTGTTATATTATTCTATTTATTATTACACTGCACACACCTTTTACACTGTGTGTAGTACCCCTTTTGACGCAATATCGTGTATTTTACTCCTTGACTCTCTCCCCCGACCATGATGGCTAGGACACCAGCCAAGACCACAGACGAGATGGAGAAGCAAATATCCCCACCGAGGAAAACTCAACCGAGAAACTCACCTCCGAGGACCCAAACAATCGCGACCAACGTGAGAAGGAGTGTCGAAAAACTAGAGGCGTCGGGTACTGAAAGACAAAGCCTGACCCCGGCTACCAGCTGGACGGAGGCCGTTTGTCCACCAAGGCGGGTCCTGTCCGGCCGCACGGCCGAAGCCAAGGCAAGCGTAATCAAGGCCAAAACTAATATGGGAAATTCAAAGAACACTAGAAACGACATTAAAGCGAACGTCCTTGAGGCAGTCGACAAACTTTTTCAGCTGGTTAAAGATGCAGAAGCAGAAATAAAAAGGCTGAAAAAGAACGGGGAAGCTCCTGCAACCCCACCAAGCCTGGCCACCCAGGAAACAGTGATGCAGGAAGAAATTGGCGAGGACCGCAGCCTCATAATGGAACATCTTAGAGAACAGAGCAGGCTACTCAAAGAGAATGGTAAAAAGATGGAAGAGCTGAAGGACATAGTGGAGAAACAGCACCAACAAACCACAAACGCCAAAACGTATGCCGCAACAACAGCGGCCAGATCCGCCCTGCACCAGCCCCAACAGAGCGCACTCCACTCTGTAATCGTCACGTCACAGGACGACAGCGACACTGGAGACCAAGTGCTCGCTAAAGTCCGGGAAGCGGTCAACGCCAAAGAAGGCTGGATCAGAGTGGAGAGGACGCGCAAGGGAAAGGACCGAAAAGTGATAATGAGCTGCACTACCGAGGAGGACAGGACTAAGGTAAAACAAAGATTGGAAAAATCCGGAAAAAACCTAGTCGTGGAAGAGGTTAAGAACCGAGACCCACTCCTGAGGCTTGCGGACGTCCTCACAGTGAACACTGATGAGGAGGTCCTAAAGGCTTTCAGGAGTCAAAACCAGGGCTTATTCCACGATGTCAGGGAGGATGAAATTAGGGTAGCAATAAAATATAAAAGGAAGGCCCGAAACCCCCATACCAATCACATCATCTTGTGCGTTTCACCAGTTATCTGGAAGAGAGCGATGGACGCTAGCGCGGTCTACATTGACCTCCAGCGCATCAGGGTGTATGATCAGTCGCCCTTGGTTCAGTGCTCAAGATGTCTGGGGTACGGACACAGTAAAAAATACTGCGTAGGCGACGCGGACCTCTGCAGCCACTGTGGGGGACCCCACCTCAGAGCGAAATGCTCTGAGTGGCTCGCAGGTGGAGAGCCCACATGCAGAAACTGCACCGCCGCCGACCTTGACCGAAGTAACCACAACGCCTTCAGCTCTGAATGCCCAGTACGAAGAAAGAGAGAAGCAATAGCCCGCATGTCGGTGGCTTACTGCTAAGGGCACCCAGGATGACAGGAACAAATACAGGATCCTCCAATGCAACTTGCAAAGAAAAAAGCTGGCCACAGAAGAACTCATGTTAGAAGCGACCAAAAACAAAGTAGCCATAGCCTTGATCCAGGAACCATACGTGGGCGGTTCCGAGAAAATGAGGTCTTATCGTGGAGTCAGGATCTACCAAAATTCCAAAGGAGGCGTGGTCAAAGCAGCAATCGCTGTATTCGACCAAAACCTAAACGTCACACAACACCCAGAGCTCACCACGAACAACATCGCAGTGGTGAGCGTAAGCACAAAGGAATGGAAACTGACAGTCACCTCTTATTACTTTGAACCAGATCGCCCAATCGAGCCGTACCTGGATCAGCTTAAAAAAGTAGCCAGCAAAAACACACGGAAGCTAGTCATTGGAGGAGACGCAAATGCCAAAAGTACCTGGTGGGGGAGCTCCGAGATAGATCAAAGAGGAGACGACACGGCTGGGACATTTCACGAACTGGGCCTCCACATACTTAACAGAGGCGACACGCCCACTTTTGATACCATCCGTGGCGGCAAACGTTACTCCAGCTTCGTAGACGTGTCGGCCTGCACCCCTGATCTGCTGGACCTAGTGGAGGACTGGAAAGTTAATGAGAATCTCACGAGTGCTGATCACAACGGGATCAGCTTTAGCATTATGCTCCGGAAATCAGCCGGGGTAAGTGTCAAAAGAACCACACGGATATACAATACAAAAAAAGCAAATTGGGACAATTTTCACGATAATTTTAAAAAACTAAAATTAGAATACAAATTAGAAACAGAACAAGTCAAATCAATAAATACAATGGACCAAATAGAGAAATTCATAATAAATTATAACAAAGCCATCACCGAATCTAGCAAAATGTCAATTCCGTTAAAAAAGAACACAGAGACACTTACCCTGCCCTGGTGGTCAGAGGAGCTCGCGAAGATGAAGAAAGAAGTCACCACTAGGAAACGCAGAATCAGGAACGCCGCACCAATACGAAGACAGTTTGTGGTGAATGCCTATGTAGAAGCCAGGGATGCGTACGAAAAAAGCGCCAAGGAGGCCCAGATCGCCAGCTGGAAAAGCTTTTGTCTCAAACAGGACAAGGAGAATTTATGGGAAGGCATATATCGTGTCATAGGAAGAACGGCAAAAAGAGAAGAGGACTTGCCCCTGGAACGCGGCGATATCACTCTTAGCGCAAAAGGCTCTGTGGAGTTGCTAGCCAAAACTTTCTACCCAGATGACCTTCGGGAGGAAGACGATCCGGAGCACCGGGAAATAAGGGACCTAGCATCTAATGTGAACGGCCACTCAGCCGGAGCAAACAACGACCCACCTTTCACGATCACGGAAATGCTAGCTGCACTCGACTCCCTTAACCCGAAGAAAGCGCCCGGCGCCGACGGCTTCACAGCAGACATCTGTAGCCATGCCATCAAAAGTGACGCAGAAGTTTTCCTGGGAGTACTCAATAAATGCCTAGAGCTCCACTATTTCCCAATAGCTTGGAAGGAGGCTACTGTGATAGTTTTGAGGAAACCAGGAAAAGATTCTTATACGACCCCAAAATCGTACCGACCAATAGGGCTCTTGCCGGTTATGGGCAAAGTATTCGAAAAAATGTTGGTCCGCCGCCTAAACCATCACATTCTGCCGAGACTGAACTCTAGCCAGTTCGGATTTATGCCCCAGAAAAGCTGCGAAGACGCCCTCTATAAGCTAATGCAACGAATAAACACCAAACTCAGGGAAAAGAAAATCATTACGGTAGTTTCCTTGGATATAGAGGGCGCTTTCGACAGTGCCTGGTGGCCGGCGATTAAAGTCCAACTGGCGAACCTGGATTGTCCCATTAACATCAGGAGAGTAATGGACAGTTACCTGGACCAAAGGAGAGTAACGGTACGATACAGCGGTGAAAGATACACCAAGGCTACCAACAAAGGCTGCGTCCAGGGGTCCATAGGAGGGCCCATATTGTGGAACGTACTCCTAGACTCACTACTCAACATACTCACGGCGGGTAATCACTATGTACAGGCGTTCGCCGACGATGTCGTTATGGTGTTCGACGGAGACACAGCATTACAGGTGGAAGGACGGGCCAATGCCGCTCTCGAACTCGTGAGGGCGTGGGGTGTCCGGAATAAGCTCAGATTCGCGCCGCATAAGACCAGTGCAATGGTGATCACGCGCAAGCTTAAATTCGACACGCCGCGCCTGAGCATGGGCGGGATCGACATTGGCATGTCCAAACAAATTAAGATGTTGGGTGTCACGTTTGATGACAAACTCACATTCAACACGCACGTCACAAACACCTGTAAAAAGGCCATAAACATTTACAAACAGCTTGCAAGAGCGGCAAAAGTAAGCTGGGGCCTCCATCCAGAGGTTATACGCACGATATACACTGCGACCGTCGAACCCATTATTCTATACGCGGCGAGCGTCTGGGCACCGGCAGCTGGGAAAGTGGCTGTGCAAAGGCAGCTTGGAGCAGTGCAGAGGGGCTTCGCACAAAAGATGTGCAAAGCATACCGCACGGTTTCTCTGAACTCTGCACTGGTTTTGGCGGGGTTACTCCCACTTGATCTTCGTGTACGCGAGGTAGCCTCGCTATACAGGATCGGGAGGGGGGAGGCCCTCCCTGAACTGGGAGACAGGGAAATCGAGCGGAGGCTGCCGGCGACGGATACACCACACCCGGCAGCACTTGCAAGTCTCCAACTGATCTGCCTAAAGGACCAACGAGACGTGGACGCAAGCGTGGACTGTGCAGTAAAAATTTTCACGGACGGCAGCAAAGTAGGCGGGAGGGTCGGCGCAGCACTGTCCCTGTGGGAGGACGAAGCGGAGACCAAAACCGTCAAGCTTTGTCTGCCGAGTTACTGCACAGTCTACCAGGCGGAATTGCTGGCAGTTTGCGAAGCCACGAGGCGAATCAAGAGACACAGCGCATCCACGTTCGGAATCTACAGCGACTCGATGGCAGCACTACAAACGGTGACTAATCTCGGTTCCCTCCACCCACTAGCAATGGAAAGCCGCGAGAACATAACCAGCTCGTCTCGACAGAACAAAGTTATAACTTTGTTCTGGATAAAAGCACACGCGGGATTGGAGGGAAACGAGAGAGCAGACCAACTCGCTAAAGAAGCCGCTGCTGCATCGAGCAAACGAAAGCCCGACTACGACCTGTACCCTGTCTCATTCGCGAAACGACAACTCCGACAGGACACGGTTCGCGAATGGGACGAGAGATACAGAGCAGGAGACGTGGCCGGAGTCACAAAGCTGTTTTTTCCGGATGTGGCTGCAGCGTTCAAGGTGACTCGAAAATTCGAACCTACGGGTCTGACTACCCAGCTGCTAACCGGCCATGGGGGATTCTCCCAATACTTATGCCGCTTTAAGTGCAGGGAGAGTCCCTCATGCATTTGCGATCCCGCTGTGGAAGAATCCGTTCCCCACATAATATTGGAATGCCCAGTATACGCAGTTGAAAGATACAAAGTAGAACAACTGCTGAACATTAGACTGACGAAGGAAAGTATCGGACAAATAATGATGAGTAAAGAAAGAGAAGAGTTTCTAAACTATTGCCTAAAACTAATAAAACCAGTCATAAAGAGGAACAAGTAATAAAAAGTATGATGACCGTGTATTATGATGATATACAGTACATCATACACGTAGACCCATTAGGTAAATAATGTGATTAGTTAAAATAAGCTTAGTCTAAGAGACCCTAGTTCATAAGAAAAATAAATAAATACTGTGTAACATTTCTTCAGAAAACTGTATACTATTGTAAGCCAATATTCGTTCAGAATGGTGTAGAGATTAAGAAGCCCCCAAATAAAGGGAAAATGTATGAAATTGTATTGTTAGAATTAAGTAATAGAAATAAGCACCCTTAAAAGGAATATGTAAAAGTAGATGATAAGAGCAATACTGTAAATCTAACTGGGCATACCAATAAAGAAAACAACGTGTATGTGTTACCCGAACCCCCGAGCCCTAAAAATAAAGATACAATAAAATAAGCAGAATAGATTTAGATAGAAAACCGGAATCCCACCGGGTAAAGTTTGAAAGAGAAGAATGAAAGAAAGAAATAGTATGAAGAATAAAAGTGCGAGAGGCATTAAAGATAGAACTGGAGTGAAAGAGTAGTTAAGACCACAAATAGGCCTCTGACGGATTGTGTTCGGGAGGAAGAGAAAAAAAAAGAAAAAAAAAAAAAAAAAAAAAAAAAAAAAAACCTAACCTAACCTAACCTAACCCTAACCTAACCTAACAAACCGAACAACCTAACCTAACCTAACCTAGACCTAACCTAACCTACCAACCTAACTAACCTAACCTAACTAACCCTAACCTTAACCCGAACCTAAACTAACCTAACCTAACCTACCTTAACCTAACCTACCTACCTAACCGAACCTAACCGAACCGACCTAACCTAACCCTAACCTAACCTAACCTAACCTAACCTAACCTACCTAACCTACCTAACCTAACCTAACATAACCTAAACCTACCTACCTAACCTAACCTACCTAACGCTAAACCTAACCAACCTAACCTAACCGAACCTAACCTAACCTAACCTAACCTAACCGAACCTAACCGAACCTAACCTAACGAACCTTTAGAACCTAACATAACCTAACCTAACCTAACCGAACCTAACCTAACCTAACCTTAACCGAACCTAACCCTAACCTCCCTACCGAACCTAAACCTAACCTAACCTAACTAACATAACCTAACCTAACCTAACCTAACCTAACCCTAACCTAACCTAACCTGACCTAACATAACTAACCAACCTAACCTAACCTAACCTAACCTAACCTAACCAACCTACCTAACCTACCGAAAACCTTAACCGACCATAACCTAACCTACGTAACCGAAAAACCTAGCCTAACCTACCTAGACCTGACCAACCTAACCTAACCTAACCGAACCTAAACTACCTAACCTAAACCAACCTAACATAACCTAACCTAACCTAACCTACCGAACCTAACCAACCGAACCTACCTAACCTAACCTAACCTAACCGAACCTAACCTAACCTAACCTAACCGAACTAAACTAACCTAACCTACATAACCTACCTAACCTAACCTAACCTAACCTAACCTAACCTAACCTAACCTAACCACTTCTACTGCGACCGCGGACCCGAGCGCCACGAATTTGAGTCGCTCCGCGCTTGAAAAATACAAGTTTAGGTAAAAGTGTTACCGATCGCATCGAATTATATGTCAAACGACGCGTCTCGCCGAGACGGTTAAAACGATACCCTACACTAGGGGTGGAAAAGTGAAAACCTCGCGAAAAAGTGCAAAAAACGAAAAAATTGAGGTTAAGTGAAGTGAAAAGTGCGTTTTTCTCCGGATTTGTCGCGGTGACCTACTTTTTTTGAACTGTGGAAAATTTTTATTTCCACCGAGGCAGCATCTCCCGAAATTCCAGAATTTTCGGTTGAGAAACCAGGAAGTTCTCATACAAACCTCCTGGACCACGTGTCCACGAGGTCAGGATCTACAGGTCCTACAATCATCAGACCACATTCATCGGGACGGGATCATCGCAGCCAACTCGTCAAGACTTCCAGAACGATTGGGGGACGTCGGGAAGCCGAGATATAAGGTCCTGTATTTAATGATTCTAGTCATAGTTTTAAGGATAATTAACTCGAAATCCAGATCGATAACATATAAATTAAAATTCAATATTAGACTCCCCATAGTATCGGGTATAAATTAGTAAGCTTTAAAAAATTTTTACACTTGTGCGCTCGGTTTTATTTGGTTCCGGGACCGGCGTGGCGGCTGTCGCGCACACAACAAACCAAATAAAATCGATTTTATTAATATTTTAATAACTAAACGGACTGGATTCCGGGTTAAAAGAGGATATAAACCGGGGCTATCCCGTGACATTTTAATTTTAATTTTATTTTGTATATTATGTTTAATTTAGAAAGACAAATACTATTTTGCACCTAAAAAGTTAGTTTTCAAAATTTTCTAATCTTTAAAATTATATGAAAATATAATTTTAAAATTATTCTAGTGATACCACGGGAAAACCCTGGTTGTCCTCTTTAAAATAGATATAAGAACTTTAGGTTAAGTGACTTGGCTTCCGAGCGCCACCCTAACGAAATAGGACAGACACATCGCGAAAACCGCACGAAGAAACTTGTAGTAATAGGCCGTAGAACAAGTATTGTAGAGGGAAAAAAATCAACCCCCGAATTTGGGGTCGCAACTGGTCTCAAAAAATTTCTGTGACCTTACGGAAGAAAAGTTTCTTCCCGGGGATATTTTTCCGGGAGGAGCTTCCCGATCTAGAGGCCATTTGCAGAAAATTGTCAGCCACCCCCTTTTTCAGTGAATTACCACTGGGTCATTTTTTCCCTCACCAATAATTAGTCAGCGGCAGTGGACAGGGTTGTTCATCCCCTACCCTGAATTGTTTTTAAAAAGATTTTTAAATTTATTATTGTATTTTTTATTTATTTCTTTAAGTGTAAATGGACCAGGCAGCCATTCCCAACTAAGTTTGTACACCCTATAACTCGTAAGGGGAGCGAGTTATCGCAAAAATAACGCCGGATTGGTTCTCTCCTGGAGAAGCGATCATAAGGTGGATCTACCTATACCCACCCTTAAAAACCACCCCCGGTGAGATTTTTTCGGAAATCTCGAAAAATTTTGGGGTTGCAAACCCCTTTTTTGATTTTTAAGGAGACGGTCGGTCAAGTTGGGTCGTGTCCTATACAACACGATCTTTTCCGGGATTGACAACTCAACCGGAATATCAAAACAAACCAATTGAAAATTGGCAAACTGCATCCCCTATTTTTCCGAGATTTTCTGAGAGGAAAACGGCTGCATCCCTGTTTTCTGATAGGGCGCGCCAGTTGAGGTAGCTTTTGACGCATTAAATAAAAATTGTTTGGACAAAATAGGACTGACAGGACAGACAGGACAATAAATCAAAGTTGACCGGGAATTTGCTCTCAACGGCAAAGCGTTGTAAAAATAGATCAGAAAATAGATAAGGAATTTCAGAAAACCCCTCATAACTCGGAAACGGTGCGTCCTAGAGGAAAAAGGACAAAAATTTTGCCCCCCCCTCCCTGACCCACCCCCCTCGCCTTGCACAAACCCGACCCTTCCTGTCCCATCCCCAAAGTTTCAACCCCCTACGACCCACTCCTAAATCTTTTTAAACTCTAAATGAGAACCTCCTCCTTTTTGAAGTCGGTTAAAATCGGTTAAAATCTAAATTATCTCGAAAACGGGAGGGAATATCAAGTTTTGGCCGAAATTTTCCCCCCCCTATAACCCCCTCCCAACTAGTACCTGCATCTATATAAAATCCCCCCCACTCCCGTTTTGCCCCCTCTTCTTCCATCACAGCTAAACTCAAATAGAGGATATCTCCGAAACTAGAGGAGATAGCTAAAAACCGACCTCGGATTCAGCCTTAGTGGTGTCGGAACGACACCACGAGGTGGAAATTGCCACATAGGCACCCATCCCCCCCACCCTCGTACTTTTCCCCCTCCTGAACCTCCTTCCCACAACTAAAAAAGGTCCATATCTCGGAAACTAGGGGACGTAGAACATTTCTGACCTCAGAATCTGCCTTAGTGGTGTCGAAGACACCACGGCAAAAGTCGCTCAAGAGGTACCCATCCCCCCCCCCGATTGGACCTTCCCCCACTCCTTAAAATAAATAGTAGTGCACCGGAAAACTATTGACAATACCAATTATTATCTCATTTAATCTTGCTCTAATTTATTTGTATAGGACATCCTGAGCTCCTATTGAAGCCAGGAAATTAGAATAAGACTTATATAAATATTGACACCCTGCACCTCTCTTGAGGCCAGGCCTAGTTTAAGTACCAAATTTAAATTTTTATTTAAATTTTAGATTATTACTTTATTTTATTTTATTTTTATTTGTTTTGTATCGTGTTTATATCGACACCCGCACCTCTTTTGAGGGCAGGCCTAATTTTAAGTACCTAATTTAAATTTTATTTAAATTTAAAATTATTTTCTACTATTTCATTTACTTGTTTTCGTGTTATACCGACACCCTGCACCTCTTTTGAGGACAGGCATAGTTTAAGTACCAAATTTAAATTTTTATTTAAATTTAAAATTTTATCATTTATTAATTCATTGTATTTTCTGTATCCGTACCGACACCCTGCACCTCTTTTGAGGGCAGGCCTAATTTAAGTACCAAATTTAAAATTATCTAAATTTGAAACTAATTTATAATTCATTTAATCTAAATATTGTGCATTTATATCGACACCTTGCACCTCTTTTGAGGAAAGGCTTAGTGCTAGAACCTAAATTGAACTTTATTCAAACTTAAGATTAATTACTTTATTTTATTAGAATTTAATAAGAGTTCTAGCATCAAAGTCATCTTAAAAATCTATCATTATAATTATCTTGATTAAAGTGGTTAGGTCAAGTAACCGAAAACTGCTCCCCAGGGTCTTTACATACAGACAACACAAAACACACCACAAACACAACACGAACTCAGTAACACTTACACTGCACAAGATCAAACACAAAACACAAACTGCTTATACCTACTTTTCATCAAATAATTACTTGTTTAAATCGTGTTCTTAAGCTGTTCAGCTCGGGTGGTTAATTATTAAATTAACTTAAGTCGGCTGATTTAGGTTTAAGGGCTCTCAGTCAGTTTGGACAATTTTTAATTTTTAATTTTCATTCTAATTCAATCCAATTTTATTTCAGTAAATTATTTTAAATTATTTCAATTTTAATCTTTATTTATTTTAAATTATTATTTATACCATTTTAATTCGATCAAAAATTTCTAGTCACTAGGGTAGGTCTTTTATTTTAATTTTAATTATTTTAAAAATTTGAAAAGTTTTGTGTTAATTTATATTGTGCAGTCTTCCTTTATACAACTTCTACAACTTTACAATTTTAATTTTAATTTTTTAAATTTTTTTAAATTTCGTGTTAATTTATTACGTGTAGTCCCCTTATATACAACTTTTACAAACTTTTATTTCGTGTTAAATTATTCGTGGTGTCTCTTATACAACTTTTACAATTTTACTCGTGTTAATTTATTATTGTCCGTCCATATACACTAAGCAGTTGTCTTGTCCTTATTCATAAGCAACAAGATGACTTCAAAGAGCCCGAAAAATAGGTCCAATGTTAAGGAACTTACGATGGTGTACCAATCGCCCCCTCAACCAAAAGTAACTAATGCAAACGCCACCGCTACTGTCCCAAAGCCCGAATTAAAAATGGAGAATATAATACCTTCCCTCATGGCCAAGGACATAGAGGAAAAGGCGATCAAAGCACGAGAAAGGATATACAAGCAGATGGAGACTAAAGGAACGGTAAGATCGGTAACAAAAGACAATAAACTGAACATTCAGAGGGAAACGGATGATTTAGTAATAATGGTGAAGGAGTTAGTGAAAAGATTAGAAGCGACGGAAAAGACGGAGGAAGAGAAAGAGAAAAGACAGAGAATAGTTATTCAAAAACCTGTTGTAGTGAACGCAAATTTTGAAAAGGAAACAGAGAAAAGGCTCGCAGAGATTGAAAGATTGCTAATAGAAACCAATCAAGTAAGCAAGAGATGCGAGGAGCTACAACAGGAGACAAAGAGAGAAGTAACAGAAATAGTAAAGGAAAGGACCGCGTGTGAAAAGAGGACATACGCCGAAATAACAGGGAGTGAAAGAAAATTGCCGCAACCAAGGACATTGCACTCCCTCATCATCTCCTCGACCGACGAGAGACTGACAAGTGACGAAGTACTGGAGGTCGTCAGGAAAACGTCGGTCGAGGAGGACGAGTGGATCCCTGTCCAGAAGATCCGGAAGGCACGGGATCAAAAAGTAATCATTGGTTGCGGCAATAAGAATGAGGTCGAGAAGCTCCATAAGCGACTCCAGAAGGATGAAACCCTTAAAGTCGAAAGGGCGATAAATAAAAATCCCCTCATAATAGTGAAGTTCGTCAGAGGGGAGGGCAAAAAGCAGCAGGTTGAGGAAGCGATAAAAAGGATAACCAAAGACGACGTGGCAAAAGGGCAGGTAGAAGTTCTCTTTGAAAAGAGAACTAGAAATCCCCACGTCGCCCATGTGGTAGCCAGGTGCCCCCCACCGATATGGCAGCAGCTGACAGAGAGGGGGACCCTTCAACTGCACTGGGGTCTATCCAGGGTGGAAGACCAGTCCCCACTAATCCGGTGCTCCCGCTGCTTGGGCTACGGCCACAGCAAGCAGGCCTGCAAGGAGCAGCTGGACAGCTGCAGCCACTGCGGGGGGAGCAACCACAAGGGAGCTGAATGCCCTGAAAAGCCCAGTACTCCCTGCTGCGTAAACTGCAAACGGGCAAACTTAATGGACCTGGGGCACAACACCTTCAGTGAAGTGTGCCCCATCCGCAGGAAATGGGACAGATTAGCCAGGGAAAAGGTGGCGTATTGCTAAGGGCACCTCACTAGTACAAAACGGCACGCATAAACACATCGCGCTCCAGGCAAACCTGCAGAGGAAAAGGAACGCAACCTCCGAGCTGATAGTGGAAGCAGTAAAAAGGAGGGCACTCTTTGCTCTCCTTCAGGAGCCGTACGTGGGGAACCAGGGCATTATGACCGGGCCAGCGGGGGTCAGGATCGTCCAGGCGGCACAAGAGGCTGGGAGGGTGAACAAGGCCGCAATTGCGGTCTTTGACAACAATGTAAAAGTACATCAACTTCCCAACCTCACAAACACCAATTTTGCAGTCGCAAGGCTGGTCACTGCCGAATGGACGATCGGACTGATCTCCCTTTACTTCGAGCCCGACTGCGACCTGGGGCCCCTCCTGCGGCGCCTGAGGGAGATCATAGGGATTTTAAAATGCCCAAAGCTCGTAATTGGGGGGGATGTGAATGCCTGGAGCGAGTGGTGGGGTAGTAGGAGGACGAATGACAGGGGTGAGGAGATAGTCGGAGTCGTCAACGAACTGGACCTCCATATATTGAACACCGGAGACGTTCCAACTTTTGAAGTCTGGCGCTCTGGAAGAGAATGCACTAGCAGAGTGGACGTGACGTTTTGCTCGTCGGACATGCTCGCCGCGGTGGAAAATTGGAGGGTAGATAGATGTGTAACATCCTCGGACCACAACGCAATTACTTTTATTATAAAAACGGGGAAAATAGAGGGATCTAAAATAAATAGTAGGACCACAAGGAAATACAACACAAAGAATGTAAATTGGGGTGAATTTAAAGAAAAATTGATAGAAGAGCTAAACAAGGAAAACGTGGATATAAATAATGTAAAAATGACCAATGACACAGAAGAAATAGAAAAACTAATAGATAAATATGTAGATGCAATTAAGAATACATGCGAAACAAATATTAAACCAAAGAAAAATAATATCAAAATCAAATTGCCGTGGTGGTCCGAGGAGTTAGAGAGGTTGAAAAGGGAAAAAAACAGATTAAAGAAAAGAATAAAATGGGCAGCGCCGAACCGGCGAGCATGGGTTGCCGAGCAACACGACGAAGCACGAAAGGTATATGAAAGAGCGATGGACGAGGCCAGAACCAAGAGTTGGAAGGAGTTTTGCGGCAAACAGGATAGGGAAACTATGTGGGAGGGCATTTACAGGGTCATTGGAAGGTCACAGACCAGCTATGAAGACCTCCCGATCGCCAGGGACGGCACTACCACCAGCCCGAAGGACTCGGTGCGCATCATGGCGGAGACCTTCTACCCGGAGGATACCGACTTGGGGGAGAACGAGTCACACGCAAGGGTGAGGAGAGAAGCGGCGGAAGCGAACGAAGGGCACGAAAATGATTTCAGTGACCCTCCCTTCACGGAAGCTGAGCTCCTTCACGCTGCGGGCTCGTTCAACCCCAAGAAGGCTCCGGGTGGTGACGGCTTCACTGCCGACATATGCGTAGCCGTCATATCCGCCGACAAGGAATTGGCCCTGGCGATCTATAACAAATGCCTAGAGCTCTCCCACTTCCCTAAACCCTGGAAAGCCGCAACGGTGATCATGCTCCGGAAACCAGGGAAGGACGACTACACCCTCCCCAAGTCATACAGACCAATAGGGCTGCTCGCGATTCTGGGGAAAATTTTGGAAAAAATGTTAGTAAGGCGCATCAGGTGGCACGTGTTACCGAGACTCAACCCACGGCAGTATGGTTTTGTGCCGCAGCGCAGCACGGAGGACTCCCTCTACGACATGGTCCAGCATATCAGGGATAATCTCGTTGCGAAGCGGATTACTACCCTGATATCATTGGACATAGAGGGGGCCTTCGACAACGCGTGGTGGCCCAGGATCATCTGCCAACTAAAAGCGAAGGGGTGCCCTGTCAATCTGCGAAGGCTTGTCAGCAGCTATCTTAGCGACAGAACGGTGACGGTGAGGTATGCGGGGGAAGAGTTCAGCAAGGGGACGAACAAGGGCTGCGTCCAAGGTTCCATTGGCGGACCCATGTTCTGGAACCTTGTTCTGGACCCCCTGCTCGATGACCTCACCGCCGCTGGCATTCACTGTCAGGCCTTCGCAGATGACATAGTGCTCATAGTTGACGGCGACACGGGCCACGATGTCGAGTGTAAGGCAAATGCCGCCCTCGCCCTCGTGCACGGCTGGGGCGTGTCGAACAAGCTAAACTTCGCACCGCACAAATCTGTTGCCATGACCCTGACGAGGAAGCTAAAGTTCGACACGCCCAGGCTATGCATGGGGGGGGTTAATATTAAGATGGCAGAAGAAATTAAAATATTAGGGGTTATCGTAGATAGCAAACTAACATTTAATAAGCATATTTCTTACATTACCAAAAAAGCCATCAACATTTATAAGGGCATAAGCAGAGCAGCGAGAGCCTCCTGGGGACTAAACCCGGAAATTATTAGAACGATATATATAGCGGTCATAGAACCTATAATTCTATACGCAGCAAGCGTTTGGGCCAGTCAGGCCGCAAAAATAGTCTCCAGGAAGGCTCTCGACGTCGTGCAACGCGGATTCGCGCAGAAGATAATTAAAGGCAACAGAACGGTCTCCCTCAATGCCGCTTTAGTGCTGTCGGGGCTGCTTCCGCTGGATCTTCGGATCCAAGAAGCATCCCAGCTTTATGAAGCGAAGCGAGGGAAACCCCAGGCAGTACTGGGCGGCAGAAAGGTCGAGCAGCGCGCATCCGCCATGAACAACATCCACCCCAGCAGAATTCTAAATTCAAAATTCACTTGTTTGGACAACGCGGAAGAGGATGGCAATCTGGCAGAAGGCTTGGTAAGGGTCTATACAGATGGGAGTAAACTGGAGGGGAAAGTCGGAGCCGCCCTAACCTGTTGGGAAGGGTCGACAGAGACGAGTACCCGGAAGTTCAAGCTCGAACCATTCTGTACGGTCTTCCAAGCCGAGTTGTATGCCATCCTCCAAGCGACTGAAATTCTCATTGGCAAAAGTTATAGGGAAGCCGCAATACTTAGTGACTCGAGGTCCGCTTTACAGTCGGTGGCTGATCCAGACTCATCGAACCCCATCACGAGGGCGATACAGGAAAACCTGATATTCCTCAGAGACAACGACCAACTCGTCTCCCTATTTTGGATCAGGGCCCATGTCGGAGTGATGGGGAACGAGAGGGCGGATCAGCTGGCGAAGGAAGCGGCCCTCAAGTTAAAAACTAAGGCGGACTATGACCGCGGTCCTATCTCGTTCGTTAAACGTCATTTACGGGCTTTAACGATCGAGGTTTGGGACCGCAGGTATAGATCCGCACCCACAGCGGAGGTCACAAAGACCTTCTTCCCTAGCGGGGTGGAGGCGTACGGCACGGTGCGGAAGATGTCCATCGATCGAATCACTTCGCAAATCCTGACCGGGCATGGCGGGTTCTCTGCATACCTGCATAGATTTAAATGCAAGGACAGCCCGTCATGCGTTTGTGATCCGGCAGCGAGCGAGGACATTTTCCACATCGTGCTGGAATGCCCGTTGCACGGCGTCGATAGGTACACTCTGCAACAAACACTCGACACAAACCTACACAAAGACAACCTGGGCGCAATTATCGGTAACAAAAAAGAAAGAAGTAAATTTATAGAATTCGCCAAAAAAGTGGCGTCAATAGCAATCGAAAGAAATAAGACGGACAGCACATAAACCCAGCAGGAACTAAAATCTCAAAGAAAATAAGAATAAAATAAAGGAATGTAAAATGAAACATGTATCAAAAGAAGTAAATATAAGCAAGTTAAGAAAACTATGTAAGTAAAATACGATACCAAATAAGATAACATTAAGCTAGAGATAAGGATATAAATTGTAAGACTGAAAGAAAAGAAAAAAGTATGAAAAGAAAAATATGAAAAGAAAATATGAAAAGAAAAAAATATAACTAAAAGAAAAGAGCCAAAAGAGCAATGGCCACAAAAAGAGAAAGATAAAAAGATCCTGCCCACAGCGGGAGCAGCTGAAAAAAAAAAAAAAAAAAAAAAAAAAAAAAAAAAAACCTAACCTAACCTAACCTAACCTAACCTAACCTAACCAACCTAACCTAACCTAACCTAACCTAACCTAACCTACCTAACCTAACCTAACCTAACCTAACCTAACCTAACCTAACCTAACCTAACCTAACACTAACCTAAACCTAACCTAACCTAACCATCAACCTAACCTAACCAACTAACCTAACCTACCTAACCTAACCTAACCTAACCTAACCAACCTAACCTAACCTAACCTAACCTAACCTAACCTAACCTAACCTAACCTAACCTAACCTAACCTAACCTAACCTAACCTAACCTAACCTAACCTAACCTAACCTAACCTAACCTAACCTAACCTAACCTAACCTAACCTAACCTAACCTAAACCTAACCTAACCTAACCTAACCTAACCTAACCTAACCTAACCTAACCTAACCTAACCTAACCTAACCTAACCTAACCTAACCTAACCTAACCTAACCTAACCTAACCTAACCTAACCCAGGGCAGGAGTGGGTTTTAGCGGGTTCGAGTCCCGCACTACCTCGACTGTCTCATTGTCTCAGTGAGACGGTGAGACAGCCGAGGTGTCCGTGGGGATTTCCCACTCCTGCCTCAACAAAAAAAAAAAAAAAAAAAAAAAAAAAAAAAAAAAAAAAAAAAAACCTAACCTCACCTAACCGGATTCCGACCTAACCGGATCGACCTAACCGGATTCGACCTCAACCGGATCGACCTCACCGATTTTCGACCTAACCGGATTCGACTAACCGGATTCGACCTAACCGGATTCGACCTAACCGGATTCGACCTAACCGGATTCGACCTAACCGGATTCGACCTAACCGGATTCGACCTAACCGGATTCGACCTAACCGGATTCGACCTAACCGGATTCGAGCTAACCGGATTCGACCTCGACTTTGACCTCGACTTTGACCTCGACTTTGACCTCGACTTTGACCTCGACTTTGACCTCGACTTTGACCTCGACTTTGACCTCGACTTTGACCTCGACTTTGACCTCGACTTTGACCTCGACTTTGACCTCGACTTTGACCTCGACTTTGACCTCGACTTTGACCTCGACTTTGACCTCGACTTTGACCTCGACTTTGACCTCGACTTTGACCTCGACTTTGACCTCGACTTTGACCTCGACTTTGACCTCGACTTTGACCTCGACTTTGACCTCGACTTTGACCTCGACTTTGACCTCGACTTTGACCTCGACTTTGACCTCGACTTTGACCTCGACTTTGACCTCGACTTTGACCCTCGACTTTGACCTCGACTTTGACCTCGACTTTGACCTCGACTTGACCTCGACTTTGACCTCGACTTTGACCTCGACTTTGACCTCGACTTTGACCTCGACTTTGACCTCGACTTTGACCTCGACTTTGACCTCGACTTTGACCTCGACTTTGACCTCGACTTTGACCTCGACTTTGACCTCGACTTTGACCTCGACTTTGACCTCGACTTTGACTTCGACTTCGACTTCGACTTCGACTTCGACTTCGACTTCGACTTCGACTTCGACTTCGACTTCGACTTCGACTTCGACTTCGACTTCGACTTCGACTTCGACTTCGACTTCGACTTCGACTTCGACTTCGACTTCGACTTCGACTTCGACTTCGACTTCGACTTCGACTTCGACTTCGACTTCGACTTCGACTTCGACTTCGGACTTCGACTTCGACTTCGACTTCGACTTCGACTTCGACTTCGACTTCGACTTCGACTTCGACTTCGACTTCGACTTCGACTTCGACTTCGACTTCGACTTCGACTTCGACTTCGACTTCGACTTCGACTTCGACTTCGACTTCGACTTCGACTTCGACTTCGACTTCGACTTCGACTTCGACTTCGACTTCGACTTCGACTTCGACTTCGACTTCGACTTCGACTTCGACTTCGACTTCGACTTCGACTTCGACTTCGACTTCGACTTCGACTTCGACTTCGACTTCGACTTCGACTTCGACTTCGACTTCGACTTCGACTTCGACTTCGACTTCGACTTCGACTTCGACTTCGACTTCGATCGATTTCGATCTACTAACAATACTCATTTCCATAAAATTAAATCATCTCTTCATAGAAATTGTTCTAATACACAAACGCACCACACTTTCAAACTTTCCGCATTTTAAAACATTTTTTTTCGACGCCAGCTGATTTTATTTTTGAAATCGCAACGCTTTCTGTGAAACACACATTTTGATAAGTTAAGTTTCTCTTTATTTTCATCAGCACTATGATGGTACCTTCTTAGATTGTCTAAGCCTACCGGGGTTTAGGCGGAGACCTCTCGCGCCCCGCATTGGTCTAGGCCATGCTGCGGAGCGAGACGGAGTGGGAAGCGGTCGCCTCCTTCTGCGAAGCAGTAATGCTCGTGAAGGAGGAGGAGGGCCGCGAGAGGGAGAGGACAGCGTCCTCCCTCCGCCCCAAACGCAGTGGTACACGACCACGGACGTCGGCTGACGACCTCCGGCCACCGTAGGCGCGGGCATGCGAAAAGCGAGTAAAGCGCAACTCGCTGTCCGACCATGGACCATGCCCGGGTTGACGGCGCGTCGTGTTCTACGCGCGCTCAAAGAGCGGATGCAAAATGACGCGGCCCCCTCACAGAGTCGCGGGTCTTATTTCCATCACCGTGACCCCGGAACATAAAGGGCAATTGAAGGACACCGTGGATTTTAGTCAGTACAAGTCTGACAGGCCGTCCCGCCCTGCCCGGGGTGGGAGGACTCATTTGATGGTTTTACCACGATAAAAAAAAAGCCTACCGGGGTCACGAGACTAACGAGCTACCGTGATCCCGGAACGTAAAGGACAATTGAAAGAGACCGTGGATTTCAGTCAATACAAGTCTTACAGTCCCTCTTGCCCTGCCCTATATGTATATGTTCATTACAGCTTATTATAATCTATTAGTATTTGGGCACTATCACCAAGTTTAAGTCATTTAACCACGGAATAAATCGTGTTTTTTTTTTTGTACCTTGACCTCAAGGACACCATGAATATTGATCTATAACTGCACCTGAGAACTTGATTTCGGAATTTCAACTTTGACTTCAAGGTCAAGGACCACAAGTTCAACGTCAATGAGCTTGATGTGTACCATTGGCGTTCCCTACCCTACTTCTCCCACCCACATCCCACCGGGTCCCGGAAAGGCTTGATTAGGCGATGATTTTAGTGAAATATTTGTGTTTTTCTTCATAGTGCCCCGTTTCGTATCCGCCGACCAATATACCTATTAGGTACCTATCTACCATCAGTATCATAAGTATTATCCGATCAATTTGGCAAAATACGACTACGTAGGTACCTACCTGCCGTCGGAAATGACGCTTAGCCATCGGTGTTGCTGCTACAGCCACAAGATAACCCACTGAGAATAATGTTTCATTACTCCACAATACTCCTCATCCACAACAAAACAATCACATTTAGCTGGGTTAAACAAACAGTCTCAAACGATATCTTAATATTCCTCGTTGGAATATGGAGACTTATTTTAATTTACTGACATCGATATCACTAACACTGTTATTTACTAACACACCACACATTCTCACAGTACATCATGACAACTGAAGTTGTTACTTTAAACATTGTGTTGTACTTAGAACGTGTATTTCACACTGTTTGCGGCAACGCAAGTAACATGCGCGCGCAATGACTCATTAGCCGGGACTGTGGTTAACAGCAGCGAGCGGTAGCGTAGCGCGGTCAGCGAGGCGGGGGGAGCGTGCGCCCGCGCACGACATCGATGACCAGTGAATGGCGCGGGCACAGAGTACTATAATATAAAAGGAAAAGAGTGCCATGTTTCGTGACTTTTAACCAAGACATGATTGAAGCGCCCTCTGCATTTCTGAACAAGAACTACCGATCAATCTCACACTCACACATGCACACTTTTACCTACACACACTAATGTAGTTGATATTTGGATATACCTATATATAAATGAGCCTTGTTTTTCCCAGTACTGAACTATTTTGTTCAAACTTTCTTGCGGAATATTTTTTATAGAAATATTTAGGAAATCAAATATTCACATCAAGAAAGTAAGAACAAAGTTCGGTACAGGGAAATACTGGCTAGATGCAAAAATTGAGTTTGAATAAAACAACTAAGTAATATACGATCGTTTTCTTTATTTTCTATTTTTATAATTTTTGAACTTATTAAATTAACAACAATGATGAATAGATGAACATTCACTACAGGCAGTCACAAGTTCACAACACAACACAAAATAGCGTCTTTATCACGAAGTAAAACACAGATTCTGAATGTTAGTACCGAAACGGAGGAGTAATCTCGACTCGAGTTTATAACGAAGATAATTATTATCACAAAAACTAGGATAAACACGTAAAACAATCGCAAAACATAATAAAGCGTGTGCGCAGGCTACGGACGTGGCAGCCATTTTACAAGTCTCATAGACATTAAAATCAGATGTGGATACGAGTGAATGTAGGGGCAGAGTTGCTATTCATTCCGAAATATTAAATAAATTAAAGATATTACAAATCAACATAATTAAATGATTATTCGAAGAGTTAAATATACTTAAACTAACGTTATTAGTGTAAAAATAAAACATTTTGTTTTTACAATTTTATTACAGTGACATCTATTGGTGACTAGACAAAACTAACCATATGTTTCTCCGTTCAATAATGAAGATGGCGCTGCTTCATTTATCGCTAAGCTTGATATAGGAAACTGTCCCCCCACTGGGCGCGGGGGCGCGCGGCGGCGTGGGGCGTAGATCTGTCTGGGTTGGAAAAAAAAAACATGTGTTATCTTGTCCTATTCAAATCCTGGTAAGTTATTTGTATGATTGAATAAATTACTTAAGTATTGCAGAAGTAATGTTCAAAAATAAAATTAAAAGCCAGTAAAAGTTCGACTGGATTTATGTTAAGCTATTCAGACCTAATAGATAATTAATTTGTTTTTATTCTAAGCAGTCTTTCGCAATGAAAAGTAGTTTTAAACATGATTTTTCTTTTATTATTTTATTGATACCTAAGTACAATGTTTGTAAAACTTGTTTTAATTTTCCCACGTTTTTATAAACTTACTTTTCTTGTTTTTTTGTCGTTCCGGTTGGACTTTTGCAACTCAATTTTGAGGCACTTCCCGATAAGCTAGCAGGCTGAAATTTTGCACACGCTCTGAGTTCCGATGACAATACAGTCATGACTTGCAAAGAAACGTCATAAAAAAGCCTCCCCAAGATGGCGGACTGGCTGTTTGAAATCCACTCCCATGATATGGGTATCAAATGAAAGGTTTTGCTATCAGGAATACGAAAAAAATTGTCACGTGACTTAAATCCAATACGGCGGACGTCCAAGATGGCGGACAGGCTATTTGAAATGCACTCCTATGATATGGATATCAAATGAAAGGGTTTGCTGTCAGGAGTACGAAAAAAATAGTCATGTGACTAAATTCAATATGGCGGACGTCCAAGATGGCGGACAGGCTATTTGAAATGCATCCCTATGATATGGGTATTAAACGAAAGGGTATGCTGTCAGCAATACGAAAATAGTGATGTGACGTAAAGCCAATATGGCGGACGTCCAAACCCAGTGAACAAAGATTAAAATAATAAAAGACATTACTAGATTTAAAAAAATCTAAACACCCACGTTTTTAAATGTCCTAAAAATAACAAAATAACCCTACGGGGCTGAGAGAGGCACCACTCAAAACGTGGGGGCGTATCTAGTAATTATATTTGTTTTTAAACGTGTAAAAATACAAGGTTAAATTCCAGTGTTCTTGAGGTTCTAAACATATTCTATTTCAATCATGGTATAATGGGGATATACACTCTTTAGGCATACTTACTTTTTATTTTTTCATTGACCTATATTGTCCCACTGCTGGGCAAAGGTCTCCTTCATAGCCTTCCACTCTTCCCTTTATGCAGCTTTCTCCAACCAATGTCTCACGGATGTGTTAGAAATAGGATGTGTGTGTAATAAATAGGATGTGTATTTCTGGTCTTATTGACATTAATATTAGCTTTATTTTGAAGTGTTGGGTACCAGGATGGTTACTGCTGTAAATTTATTAAGTGCAAAGTATCTCCAAAGGACTTATGTAAAGGTTTATAGAGAAACACGAAATCAAGACTAGTTATTTATATTACCGAGCTACTTCCGTTCGCAAACCTTAGGTCTTCGTGGAGAAGAACGGAGAAAGAAACTCCACGGCAACATAGTTTACACATATTTATCAAACATACAATATCAGTAAAGATCATCTATATATATAAAAATGAAACCCGTTTTCCGTTGTCACGGCATAACATGAAAACGGCTTGACCGATTCGGATAATTATTTTTTTGTTGTGTTTGTAACCATCGGGACCGGGTTTTAGACCGGGTCCTCCACCCGTGTGAAGCCGGGACGGGCCGCTAGTAGTAAATATATATTAACTTAGATTTACATTGTAGAAAATTGGAACACAAATTATTACTTTCAGCGTTACACAGTCATTTGGATTCACTACCTATTATTATATCACTTTTTTCAAACAGAACACCACTCAGGGCACGGCTTATCTCATATAGCGATTGAAGAATAATGACCACGAATGTGAAGGTACATCTGTTTTTATAAGCCTAGAATTATACCACTTCCAACAAAAATATTACCGCCATTATTAACCAGTCACAGATCCTTATACATTGTTGTTAAATAAGTAATAAAATCAGCAACAATAAACAAATCTTGTAAAGCAGAACCGTTTTAAAACTTGATTAGTTAATTTAGAAATTCAGTAAGTATTTATTTGCAACCTTGTAATAATTTGATTAATATTTGAACATCAACTGATTTCGTTTGGAAATCGTTTGATCGTTGTTTTAAATTAATTGCTATTATTTATTACATAGGGGCCAAATATCATATACATATAATTATCACAATAAACAAAATATGCTGTACAGTAGAACCATTTCAAAATTTGAAATTCAGTTTTATTTATTTTGCAACCTTAACTAATTTCGATAAGTATTAGAACATCGTCGTTTTAAAAATATAATTATTAGAAAAAATCAAAATCAAAAATCGTTTATTTGGAACAAAAACGTAAACACAAAAACAGATGTAAACGATGGCAGCTGCAAAAGCTAAAACTGTGGTGCAGTTGCCAACGCCCGTCTCCAGACGAGAGGAACTGTGTTCCAGATTAAACTAAAGTACATTAAATTAAAGAGAAGGTGAATTACATCAAATTAGAAACATAAAATAAGAAGTTAAAAAAAATATATATGCCGAAGTATGAATGTGTATGTTTATGTAAATTCGTGTGTGTGTGTGCGAGTGTGTGTGTGTGTGTGTAAGTGTGAGTACGTACTTGGTGTACAGATTTTTTTTTTCTTTCTTTAATTATTGTAAACATCCATCAAAATTTACGTTGAGTCATATGTTTGAGTTTTTAGCCAAAGGAAAGGATCTTTCTTACATTTATTAATGGTGTAGGGATACATAAATAAATATTTTTGTTAATGCTGTTATACAGTTTTGAACTTAAGTATGCAAAATGGTGACGTGCTAGTGCAGTCCTGCGAGGTTGCATACGCGATTTGAACGACGACTACTGCTAAACTTTTCTGAGTCATAAGTAAGATGAGAATGCCTGCGTATAATTGTTTTGAAAATGAACAATTGCCTAACGGTTAATACTTGGCAGAGAGAGTAGAGTGACGTTGTGGAAAAGCGGATTGGTTTTTTTGCGAGAACCTTTAATATTGCTCTTTGCGCTCTTTCGATCCGCAGCCTTGCTGACTTATGTGCCCCACCCCATACCCCATACATGATGCAGTACACTAACACTGACTGAACAAGTGCAAAATAAATGGATAGAAGGATATTTAAATCCGCTGCATTTCTAATTTTCTTGAAAATAAACAACAATTTTCTTAGGCGTCCCGTGATAGAGCTGATTTTGTTGGTGCCACTTAAGGTGAAAGTCAATTATCACACCAAGATATTTAATTGTCTGGACGGCTTCTAGCTTCGGGCAATCACACACGGTGTCTGAACTATTATTAACTACATAGGGGCTTTATACCATAACAATTAAATGCGCCTAGATCGTCACGCCAGCGTTTTGTAGGCCTCCCTCGGCAACGACGCTCATCCGGCACCCACTTTGTAACGACTCTAGCCCAGCGATTCAGAGCATTCTATACACATGGCCCGCCCAGTCCCACTTCAACCTGGCATACTTAACACAACACTAACTTTTTTCTGGTTCATTCTAGTTACCGATAACAGTAAGGAACCCTTTGTTCAAGAATCCGACTCGCCTTGACCGGTTTTTAACCAACTAACTGACCTAATGTACTTATAGAAAACACTACACATCGATGGAACACAATCATGATGTCGTCTAGTCGTTTTGTCCCCTTTTGTCGTTTGACTTAGTTGTACGATAGACCGAGTCCAGTGCAATGTTGTCGCGCTGGGGAGCAGAGAGGCTCGGCGGCGCACGCGGCCGAGGGCGGCGGTGACCCGCATCCCGCGACACTCGCACTGTTTACTAATTCAGCGCGTGCTAGTGGCGATGTGTGTCACCGCGGGCGCGGGGCACAGCACACGGTGACCCGCGCCCGCACACAAGCGTTGACACGGTTTACTTGCGCGGCACCCCTACGTCCCTGCGTCCCTGCACTAGTGTGCTGCTAGTAAAATGCATGATATCTCTTTGATACTTGAGCCTGCGCGCGGCTGCGAGGTTAAGAATGGTCGAAATTTCTGTAGTCCATTTGAAAAGTACGGGAAAGTGGGTAGTATGTGAAACTAGAACGCTACTGGTCATGCTCTGTGTATCACGCGTACGTTTCGTTCCAAAGCACCATACTGCGACGCTGATTTCAGCGGTGGTTAAGGTTCTTTTTATCAATCCTCAAATGAGTCCTCCCACCCAGGGCAGGGCAGTAGGGACTGTCAAAATTGTACTGACTAAAATCCACGATGTTCTTTCGTTCCAGGGTCACAGTAATTCATCAGTCCCGCGTCCAGCATTACTCGCCGCTCGCATGCCTGCGCTTACGGTAGCAGTCTTGCGATGTCGCGTCGCGTCGGTCTTAGTGGGCGTCTACCACTGCAGGTGGGTCGTGAGGTGTACGTTGTCCTCTATGACTGCTTCGCAGAAGGAAGCGCCCGCTTCCAACTCCATCTCGCCCCGCAGCATGGCCTCGATCAAAGAACACTTATTTTAAACTTGGCAGAAAAACTAATAACCAACGAAAAATAGAACTGAAAATAAGAATAAGTTTTCAGTCGCTGTTTTTGTTTAATTTACGTGTTCACTTTCAGTTTTTATATCGATACGAGTGTTTGGTAAATTATGAAACACTTCTTCAAGCTTGTGGTCAGTGTGAAAGGAAGGAACCGCTATTACGACTCCTCTTACAATACATATAAGTACGAGGATTTATTACTTCTAAATAATAGGGATTAATAACTTCGCTATAAAAAAAAAACTGCATTGAATTTCGTCTACATCCTGACCTTACTGAGATATATCTGTCTGTCAACAGACATATCTCAGTAAGGTCTTAAGATTTCATCATAATGAAAGAAATTAGATCAAACATGATGAACAATGATTGTTGCCGATTTCGGTCATTACAAACTAAAAGGGGAGTAGCTCTCTACATGTGGCCCACGTGGGTCACCTAACCCCCACTGAATTGTAGCCTGTATGGTCAATGGTGTAGTTGATCCGTTGATGACACGACTGGCGCTGTGGCTGAGCTTTCAACTGCTGCGCAGCGTGTCGCGGGTTCAATTTGCACACGGTACAAAAACTTGTATGACCTGACAAGTCGTTGTTCCAGGTGAAATATAATTACTAGATTTGAAAAAATCTAAAAAGCCACGATTATTCTAAATGTCCTAAAAATAAGAAAATAATGGGGCTGAGAGAGGGACCACTCAAAACGTGGGGGCGTATCTTTGCAAGTTACATCCACGATCTATACACGTCATGTAAATATATCCCATATCGCCGCCACGTTTTGAGTGGTAGTGGTAGTGGTAGGACATTTAAAAACGTGGGTGTTTAGATTTTTTTAAATCTAGTAATTGTCTTTTATTATTTTAATCTTTGTTCACTGGGTTTGGACGTCCGTCATATTGGCTTTAAGTCACATCACTATTTTCGTATTGCTGACAGCATACTCTTTCATTTGATACCCATATCATGGGAGTGGATTTCAAACAGCCAGTCCGCCATCTTGGGGAGGCTTTTTTATGACGTTTCTTTGCAAGTCATGTATTGTCATCGGAACTCAGAGCGTGTGCAAAATTTCAGCCTGCTAGCTTATTGGGAAGTGCCTCAAAATTGAGTTGCAAAAGTCCAACCGGAACG
This sequence comes from Agrotis ipsilon, assembly GCA_028554685.1. NCBI lineage: Eukaryota > Metazoa > Arthropoda > Insecta > Lepidoptera > Noctuidae > Agrotis > Agrotis ipsilon. Next base: position 33,824 of record JAPNUC010000049.1, on the reverse strand, counting down.
ACAAACAAACAAGAAAAGTGAGTTTATAAAAACGCGGAAAAAAAAATGGACTGAATAAAATTGTGCAGGTTACTTTACCCTTAGAAAGAGTTTTTTAAACGCTTTCCCTAGTCCGAGATCTATGTACACCCCCGCGCAGGTCCCGATGATGGAAAATAAATAAGACAAATATATAATCGAGTAAGAGTTCTCTTGATTTGTCTTTATAAGGACATACTGTATTATCGATAATTTTCAGGGTCTGATGAAGGAGTTGGAAGGTTATTATGGGAATTGTAAAGTTTATGACCCTCTTTTTCTCCTCCTTTTTTTGAAGTCGGTTAAAAAGATAAACGTATCGTATTGGTCGTTTGTTTTGGTCGTGAACACGTTGCTTGCAGTCCGCCAGCAGGCCAGCACCTGGCTCGCTTAGCTGAAGGCAGCATGCTCTCGGTGCGTGCGCGCGCAGAGAGGCGCGCGTGGCGGCCGTCGGCGGCGGCGGCGGCGGCGGCGGTCCGCCAGTGAGCCCGCGACGCCGCGCCGCACGCACACGTCTCTCACAGCGGCGCGAACACGACACACAGTACGACTCGTAACTTTGTGCAACACAACTTTTTGTGAAGTCTCGCAGTGGGAGCGCCGGCTGCAGCTGTGCCGGTGCGGGGCACGTAACGCGGGGTGCTGCAGTGTGCAAGAGTGTGTCGGAGGAGAGTGCAGTGCAGTGACAGTGTGAGTGAGGCATGTCTGCAGCGAGGAGCGCCGGCTAGTCCGCAGCCGGCGCGAGGTGTCGCCGGGAGGGGCGGCCACTCCGCGACACTCGCATGTGAGTCTCCGACACACTGCGCGAATTGTCAACACGACGCTGAGTAGCTCGAGCGCTATTATAGGTTAGCAGAGTACTTTGGACTCTGTCCATCAGAAAAATGTTCTTTCTTATGTGAAGTCTCAATAGAGACTGTTAATTTTTCGTATTCCTATTGGAACAACGTCAATAAACAAGTAGGTACCTAAAGTAAAAGAATAAGTACCTACAGATTGATTATTTAAAAAAAGTGGTTTTTGAGCCCCAGGCATGAACCATTATAAAGAACAAGAATAAAATAAAATAGAGTAACTTAATATTCGGTTCAGTACCTAATTTAAAGAAAGTCATACATGTTCGATAAATGAAAAGTAGACTGAACGATTGTTCGAAATTAATTTATTGCGAGTATTTGTTAGGTATATTTATTAGGTACCTAATTGATGATTTGCATTATTGATGGACTGTATTTTAAAGAATATGAGAAGTGAGCTCGGACTTAGGGCACCCCGACTCAGATGGGTTAGGTTAGATAAGTTTTATTTTTTAATACACATTGGATTGGATCCTCGCGAAATGAGGCTCTATCGACCTTCTTCTTCTGCTATTTGAAAAAATTATGTTATTGTCACGTAAAAATGACTATAGCTTAAATACCCGTTCTTTGGATTGTTCAGTCAAAATAGCGTTTGGCGATAAAAGGTTATTCGGTAGTTATAAAGTTCAGTCGACTTTCCATCAATCGATCACATGACTCTCGAACTTCAGTTACGGACTCCTTAATATTACATAAAGTAAAGTACGATTATTAATTGTAGTCTGTAAAATGACGGCAGTGCAACTGTCACTGATACTGGCTGTAATTAATAATCGTACTCTATAGGCAAAAATTAAAGAAATAACGATAATATGTATTAATATAAATTCATAACAAACCTTTCAAAGAGCACATACAAGTTTTTACTCTTGATGAAAAGAAATCAAATAACACGGACGAACACGTTCGGAGCATGGAGCACTCCGGACGTGTCCCTCCGTCCGCACTATGATCTATACAACGAACGGCACTTGTAACGCAAGCGATACTTCAAACTAGTTTCAGTCAGTCACATGACTTGAACCTAGTTTTAAGTCGTGTTTGACTTTCAAGTTACGATCGGAGGCGCCTGCGCAAGTCAATGACGGAAACGTAAACTAATTGAACGCTATTTCTCTAAACTAATATAAAAACATGTTTATGATTAGTCAAAGTAAGGGAAAGGATAATCATTTGTCTTCAAATATTTAATAAATGCATGATGGTAGGTACCCAAACCTAAATTATTGAACCATATTGGCCGTATTGGCCGTTGAAGGGTACCTACACAACGGTACAGAACCAGTCCATGACTCCATTGCACCAACCTTGACTTGTACACACGTATAGCTATTCAGTCTGGGCAACTTAGAGGCTATAATTTATCTTGGAAACTTGAACACCTGATGCAGAACTGCAATAGATCAGCTAAACTATAAGAGATACAAAAATAGCGCTTTAGCAAAAATAGTTCCGCGTGATGAGCATTTTCTGCTAAGAAATTAAATTTGAAGATTTCAATCTAGATATTTTAAAAGTAGGTACAGTTAAAAAGCTATCTATATTAAAAGCGAGAGGTCTCTCACTCATAAGGATTCGAAATCTCAGAAACTACAACTTTTTTTAGAACGTCGGTGTTTCTTAATACGGGACTTTGCGAAATTTTACGCTTAAGGGGTTTGTTTTGGTGTTGATAGTTTGTATGAAACTTCGCTACCACAAGTGCTAGGCGTTTCATATTCATGAGGGTTATGTTTAGGACGTAAATGCTCAATGAGACGCGGTTTTTGTAAAAGATTTCTCAGGGGTTGTTATAGAGTTGATAGTTAGGAGTTTCAAATTTTGCATAGAAATTCTTTTTAGGACTTTTGTGAAGTGCTCACTAATTCGATATTTGATTTTGGTATTGACAGTTAGAGGTCTCAACTTTTGGATGGCGGCAATCTCTATGGTATTGTTTTTGTGGTTGATGGTTGTTTGAAATTTTGTTACTACAAGTATGCTAGGGAGTCTCAAATGTTTATATCGTTTCTTTTTAATTTTGTCTAAGTTGGATATGTTCACCGTGACCCCGGAACATTAAGGGCCCTGCCTGGGGTGGGAGGACTCATTTGATGATTTTAACACGATAAAAAAAAAAAAGTTGGACATGTTCTCAGGGTCTCTTCAGGTTTTTTTTTGTTTAAGAAAATATATTCAATCCTTCAAAACCATAAATGTCACTAACATTATAGGTAGTTGATTTAATTACCAAACTGTTTAGCTGAATTTAAAAATAAAAAAAACGATTTTTTCTAAAAACTAAAATCTTTCTGTCCTGCACCGTCCGTAAATTCATGGATACAATGCGCCTGAGTTCGTTGTCGCTGCAAAGGGCGTTGACCTGCCGCACTAGCCATCCGTTATAACTACAACTACATAATACTTACCTACATAAGTTTTAACTAACTACATCATTATTGTAATAAAAACGTAACCTGTGATGTAACTTTCTTTAACCTTTGTTGCGTGACGAGTCCAGATGTTTTATTAAAAATTACTGGTTTTATTTACCTACACTGATTGAATACCTACACAGATTGAATTTACTTTTACACTTACATTCATTCAAAACCTGTGAGTACCCGCCAACATCGTTTCTCGGATTAACTCTGCGTTCATTCTTCGAGCCTTGTTACCACGGTACACACTAGGGTGTACCGTGGATGTATGAAAAAAAAAATTTTTCAAGCTACACGATCACAAGAGGTATCAAAATTTGCGTAATTTTATGTAGATTACGAATATGCTTAAAAAACCTGGCCAAGTGCGTGTCGGGCCACGCACAGTGTAGGGTTCCGTAGTTGCCCATCAAAATACTTATGTGAACTAACTAAACTGATTCGCTGAATTTAATTTTGACTAATTCATCATCATCATCAGCCTATTACGTTCCCACTGCTGGGACACAGGCCTCCTCTCTTGTGAGACGGAGTGGGCCATAATCCACCACGCAGGCCCAGTGCGGATTGGCAGATGTCACATGTCTTCGAATTTGATGGTTCTGGGACATGCCGGTTTCCTCGCGATGTTTTCCTTCACCGTTTTGGGAGCAGTGGTGATGAAATAAATTACACAAAGTAATGCGCCAAGCTGGGTTCGAACCCACGACCTACAACTCGTAAGTCGGGACCGATACCACTGGGCCACCACTGCTCTAGTCGGGACCGATACCACTGGGCCACCACTGCTCTAATTAATTTTGACTAATTAAAGTTGACAAACTTACATTTGCAGTTGAAAAACATGTTCTCCGATACATTTTGACTGGCCTGTTGGTCTAGTGGTTAGTGACACTGACTGCTATGCCGGGGGTCGTGGGTTCGATTCCCACCCAGGACAAGTGTTTATGTGATGAGCACGATCATTTGTTCTGTGTCTGGGTGTAATTTATCTATAATATGTATGTATTTAGAAATATATAAGTATGTTTATCAGTTGTCTAGTACCCATAACACAAGCTCTGCTTAGCTTGGGACTAGATGGCGTTGTGTGATAGTTGTGGAATATATTATTATTAATGACTAAATCTTAAAAGATCTCGGGATCCCGGATTTTTAGAAGGCATGCCAGGAGCCGAAGCCATCTTGCAGAGGCCCATTACGTAATTTAAATGAGATGAGGCCCAAACCGGCGGTTATCCCTGTATGTACTATGCCAGTATACCCAAGGATAACCCCCGGTTAGAGTTAGACTATTGCGGAATGTGGAAACAAAATACTGGGTTATGGCGTTTGGTGGGTTTGGTGGACTGGTTATATATAACTATGGAAACACTATGGCCCCTGCCTAATCAATGTTTAATATACATAGATACGCTGGCAGGGGGTGACTCGCACACCAAACATATCGCTAGCACTAGGTGACGTAACGACCAGGGGCAAACATATCCTGAGGTGCTTGAGGAGTGGAGAGGTATTTCACGGTTCTCAGAATCGACCAGGAACCCGGAAGTATGGTCGATCCCTACAAACACTTACTGAAACTTACTTCCTTCCTCCGAGCACGTTTGCTCTTGCGAATCTCCACTCTAGCCAGCCGATTAAGGCAAGAAAGAGGTGGAAGGTCTGTTCCTCGTCAGTGTTCACTCTGACCGGCCAATAAAGGCAAGCCAGAGATGAGGAACGAGATATCTCCCGGGAGATCTGGGTGCCGAGTCTCGGTTTTAGAGATGGTGTCGAACTCGACAAAAATTGCTAATGACGTCATTTTTTCGACAAATATGACTGAACTCTAACGTTAGCCTTCGACAAATGACGAATTTGACATAGCATCTTTTAAAATTTGTCGCAAAAATGACGTCATTAGAAATTTTGTCGAGTTCGACACCATCTCTAGAACCGAGAATCGGCCCCCAGGTCCGTGTGGGTTGCAACTGCCCAACAGCTCGCCACAAGCTGCCCTGCGGGTATTATTATTTTGTTTAGGAAAATATGTTATCCAAGTACGTTTTATAAGTTGGTCGACTATTACTAGTAAACTTGTAAGGCCTACTTAGTCATGATAATTCTCCTTTAAAGTACGTTATATATACTACTATTGTGAATTTTTTCACACCCCGAAACATAACCGTTTAGCTGGTAGAGGGTGGGACACTCGAGTCGAGCAATAATTTAGCACTTTAAACCTTAATATTTCACAAACGGATCTTTTTATCAAAAAATTGTTTATGGAAACTATCAATATTTTTAAAGGCCTATTTAATGATACCCCACACTAAGGGGTACTCGAGAAAAAAAACATCCCCACTTTACATGTACAGGAGGTACCCTAAAAAAATATTTTACAAGATTTTATTTTACCACTCTTTCGGCACAAGAAATCCGTATATTTACATCAAATTACAGCTTTCTAGTACGGTGACTACGGAACCCTAAAAACTATCATTAAGTTTCAACTTTAGGGCTCTACTGGAGGTTGAAGTTTTATAAATATTCATTTTTACAGACAGAAACCGTATGGTTAACAGAATACAAAAATCAGTTAAAAAGGGTATTTTATTATACCCCCACAATATTGGCTGGCTCAGTGACATGTGGCACTAATGCCAATGCCAATTTTTGTGTTAAACGGTACAAAGTTGTGTGACTTAGATTAACTATTTTTATAATTGGTAATATAATAATAATAACCATTTATTTCGGACCGTAATCGATAAGTAAATTGTTAGTAATACACTTATATCTATGTGTGTGTTAGTAAAATTACATAAAAAAATTATAATAATAAATAATCCATCATCACTGACAGGACTGTTGTAGCCAATAGACTTGATATAGTGGTGGTGGATCGATCAGAGCGGCGCACAATGATTGTTGACATAACCGTCCCGCATGACGAGAACCTCGTGAAAGCTGAAAAAGATAAGCAAATCAAGTATATTGATTTGGCTCGCGAGGTTGTCGATATGTGGGATGTGGATTCAGCAGTCATTGTGCCGATAGTCGTGTCAGCCCATGGTTTAATCGCCAAGAGCCTCGACCAACATCTCAGGAGGCTCTCGTTAGGCAGCTGGATCAAGGGCCAGATTCAGAGAGCAGTTCTTTTGGACACGGCGCGCATTGTTCGGAGGTTTCTTACTCTGGAGCCCTGACTGCCGATAGCTTGGACCCTGTTCCCGATACCGGCGGGCCACTATTATTTATACATATTTTTAAATGTTTTTTTTTTTTTTTTTGTTTTTGTAACAATATTTAAAAATGTAAATGATAAGGAAAAAAAATGAATAAAGGAAATAATGTCAGATTAATAAAAACAATCACATATTTTTGTAGGTAATAAAAATAATATGCCCAACCTTTCGCGTGCTGCCTCCAACTTATGTAATATTGGAAAACTTTGTACAAATTCACCATCAACTCCACATAAGGAATTGTTTGTTTTATCCACATCATTACTATTGGCTGGGTGCGAAGTACTAGGTGGGGGTAGTACTATTCGATTGCAGCGTTCATGGTGGCGTATAGTTGAACTAATGTCAGTTTGTCTAAGAAGACATTCAGCTTTGCCAACTGTTAAAAACGCGCTCATCTCAGAAACTTCTGGTTCGAATTGAATCATTCTTTTTGTGCTGGATAGTCCATTTATTGAGGAAGGCTTCAGGCTATCGGGAAATTCTTATTGACAGTTTCCGATGCGTGCACTGGATCATCCGGATAGCCATGACCCTCTGAAAAATTACTTACTTGCGACGATATTTTCATGAACATAATATTAATTCTTAACCAAATAAGTACGTGAATCATTACAAACATTTAATTTTGAACAAAATTGCCCTGTATATCATTTGATTTCAATGAATATCTGACGAGATATCGTAGTTTCTTCATCGGCTAGTAATGGGGAGCAGTCGGAATACGACGGCTCTGTCTCAGAGTTCATTCAACTCTGTCATCTGTCAATTTCGAATCAATCTGTCAGGCATATCTGTACGTAATTTTTATAATCGCATTATTCCGCCAGAAAAAATAGGTCACAGCTGTTATTGTGTTGTAAACTGCAAGAATCCTAGCAGAAATAGTCATTTTAACTTTTTTACTTATTCTCAAGTGGCTCGTGGATAGATGAACAATGCAGGAAGTGGATAGCTGCCGTGAAGAGAAGAACGTAAATAATCAATTAAAATCTCCGTCTCATTTAAATCCTGTATTTGATATTTGTCTTATGGAACATATTTTTCCAACATTTATTTAATTTTAGTCAGTCCCGCTGGATCGCCATGATTTCTAAAACCAAGTGATTTGTAAAAAAAAACTGTTTCTAGTTAGAACGCTCATTACCGACATAAGTTGTGAAGCTAGGTGGCGCTAAAGTCGTGCACGGTGCCAATAGAGGCTCCGCCTCCGCAAGGGCTTCTTCACACGAGATACTAATTGTCAGCGTTGAGACATGGTTAACGGTTGACAGTGCGCATTTTTAGAATAATCGCACTGGCACGATCACGAAAAATCAATAAATATATAAATCAACGCCACTTTTTGTTGTAATTTTATAACTCAGGAACGGGCTCACCTATCCAAACCAAATGTTTAGGCTTTGTTGGGACTATTTTAGAAGATGGTTCTTGAGTAGTTTGCACAAAATCGGTCGAGCATACATATTTTTTTATATATTTTTTGTAACAAATGATGTAGTAGGTAGTAGTATTGATTTTGGAGCGCTACGAAGTTCGCGGGGTCAGCTGGTAGTTAGGTGATATAAAATACATGTGGCACTCCCGAAACTGTGCATAACATTTTATTTTTAATTTTAAAAGAAAAAAAATCGCCTACCGCTTATATACTACTCAAAAGAAAATAAGGGCCAACTGATATTTGTCGATTTATTAATTAATATTTAAATATTAGTAGTTATAATGACTGAATCTGATTAATATTAACGATTTTACTTGCAAATACACAAAAATTAAGTTTGTATTCCAATAAATCGTTAAATTAAACGAAATTGAATGAAAAGTGGGGAATTGCAGGAATGTTTCAACTTACACAAAACATCAAAAAACTCGAAAAAATAACGTCTTCAATGTTCCAAAGTGTTCTTTAAAGCTTCTCTTTTAACTCTGTTCTCTCTGTGCTACTCATTTTAATGGATGTGGAATGTTCAGGATTAATTACCATACATTTTTTTTGGGATTCTCTACCAGCAAGTTTTCAGACAATTTATGAGATCCAGCTGGGTGTTGATGGGAATTTTACTTTCTTTTGCACTCCTCTTTAACTCATCTTTTAACTGCTGAATAAAACTTAGGTTAAAATCCTGAGTAGCCACTGTAACATCGTAATTCGAACGTCAGCGAATGTGTGCACTGTTAGTCGCGTCGTGTTCGCTCGACCACTATCCTGCTTGAAGATAAACTCAGGTACTCGTTGCTGTGCGAATGGGATAATGTGGAGTTGCAGCACATTCGCAACGCACTTTTGAGCAGTTACAGCAACGTTATTACGAAGTGCGAGGTCAGTTTTGCGTGTTAGAGACAACCGCCCCAGAGCATAATTCAGATCTCATCGGAACAGTCTGTTTCAAGAGTGCAAAGATCTGAAACCTGTTGTTTAGATCTTCTCTACACTCTAATGAATCAGTCTTTATTAAAAAAAAAATAAGCCTGCAGTCATAAATAAAAAGCAATGAAGCCCATTCAAAACACTTAAATAATTTTTCTCTTTGCAATGGTTTGAAGTAGGATATTATTGGGCATTCTACCCCACTTGCCGTTCCTACGGCTCACTCCGTTCGCCTTCGTCACTGGTGGGGTAGAATGCCCAATAATATTTTTGATATCGATGGTTGTGGAATAGAATAGAATGTGTAAAATTACTGGTTCGGCGCCTATTCCACCTTTCAGTTCTAAAATTCAATGCCCAATCGTTCCTATTCCAAATTCGTATTTTAAAACTAGTGTTACCTGTTGTTCCTTCGTTCACCTCCGTCAATTTCAGCAGAAAATAGGAGGGTACGTTTTGTCGTTTCGTTTTAGGAAACACGAATTTTCGGTCCTGAGAAGAACCTTTTGTGATCACAACTCCGTTTCACTACACTACTTTACTGTCATTCTTTCATAGTTTCACTACACATTTCACCACTACTGAATTTATTCTTAATTTTAATCTACATGAAACGTGGTAAGCTAAACTTCAGGACAGATTGTCTCATGTCTCTCCACAAAGTTTGAGATAGCGCATTACCGCAAAGGTTCAACGCATACTCAGTTTATGCGGCCAGAGTGGCGCAAGGACATCTGAATTTTAGGCTACCGTATACATTAAACTAAAACTTGGGACAGATTGTCACTATGTCTCTCCACAAAGTTAGAGATAGCGCTTTACCGCAGAGGTTCAACGCACACTCAGATTATGTGTCGAGGACATCCGAAATTTTAATTTAATTTCTTTTCATATAGATGAAAATTTACACGTTTATTAAACAAGTAAATGCGTCGGCTGTCTGAACCGATGATCTAAACTTCAGGACAGATTGTCTCATGTCTCTCCACAAAGTTTGAGATAGCGCATTACCGCAAAGGTTCAACGCATACTCAGTTTATGCGGCCAGAGTGGCACCAAGGACATCTGAATTTTAGACCACCGTATACATTAAACTAAAATTTGGGACAGATTGTCACTATGTCACTCCACAAAGTTAGAGATAGCGCTTTTACCCCAGTGGTTCAACGCACACTCAGATTATGTGTCGAGGACATCCGAAATTTTAATTTAATTAAATTCAGCAAGACGACACTACTTACTTGGTAATGAACACGTTACGTCTGGAACTGATTGCTATCCAACCGCACGTCGCGCTTTAAGGTGCGAGTTAAGGTGCATTTACACTAATATTTACCGTCCGGTGTGTGTAAGTCCGATCAGTTTCGCTACATTGTATTCTTTCATGAAATACCTGGCGGCGACGCACTAAGGAGCATTTAGCTTTTAAACCGAACAAACTTATTAGCAGTTTTATTTGCTTGGAAATTAATAACAATACGTAAGTGAATAAAGAAAATCATGTATTTAAATAAGTTCATAAAATTGCTGAATAATTGAAATCTATACTAATATCATAAGCTGAAGAGTTTGTTTGTTTGGTTGAACGCGCTAATCTCAGAAAATACTGGTTTAAGTTGAAATACTGGTTTAAGTTGAAATCCTCCTTTGAGTGACATTTACGAAATTTGTAATAGTCTGGTTTTGAAGTCAAAATGTTCCTAAGTGCGACGTTGGAATCGACCGTATCAGATAACTGTTACGAGTGAGTGTAAATGAGCCTTTACAGTATGTGAAACTGCAAAATTGCAAGTAGCAATAATTTGCTGACCATATGTTGGTGTATGTAAGGTGTGTGTGTAATTTCCATGAGAACCATAATATGCAAGATAAACACTACGCTTGTTGCGAACATAGTTTAAATTTGTCTTATACAGGACTTCCTATGTTCATAAAATAGGTACTTCAGTTTCGGTACGGCACACTCATCATGGAAATTACTTTATTGTAATAATAATAACCTTTATAACTTTGTAGTTACAATAAATAAATATATGCATAAAAAAATTTTTTTGTCAAGTTTTACTGCAGCATATTAGTGAACTAACTTTTTGACGCGAGTTCATTTACATGGATTATTCTGCATAAAAAATGTTTTCAGGATATACAAATTTCGTTTTAGTCATGAGATGATTTATTATTATACTAATGTCAAGTTTTACTGCAGCATAATAGTGAACTTACTTTTTGACGCGAGTTCATTTACATGGATTAATCTGCACAAAAAATGTTTCCAAGATATTTTTCTTTCAGCTCATCTTAACTTGGGTCTTTAAAAAAATTTTTATTTTTTATTTTTTTGAGTTAACTTGTGTGATGTCATGCGGAGTTTTACATCAAGGTTTTTTAATCAAACATACTATATTTACATTCTATACATACATACAACTTAATTATTATAATACATAATGTATTAATCATAAGTGTCATGTATCGTCTTCGCCTTTGTCGGTGAGGTAAAAAGCTGGTTTTATATTTCATTTCTCACGATAAAACTGCTATTTGATAGAAACGATTTTCAATCACTACGATTTAATTAGACGTAAGTAAAATGAATAGTCATCCAACTGTGAGGACATGTACTTAAGGTTTGATTTGTAATGGGATAAAATTTGCTGAAATGGTATTTTTTTTGAATAAAATCAATCAATTTTGAACATAATATTACATTCGCTCCAGTATCTTCCAGTGATAAACACCGGTTCGGTTCTTCGTTATACAGTGAACAACCTTCAACTTTATAAAATGTATGTGAGTACTACTAACTTTACTGAATTATCTAATATATTTATTTTATCGCTACCTAGCTACGGACCTGGTTTCTGCCTGCCGGCTGGTGTATCAGAAGTCTTAATTAACTCACAGTTATAACTTATAAGTTACAAAATTAATCTTTATTTGTTCCATTTCAGGTCTGACTCCGATTCAGAATTCCAGACACGGTCTGCAGCTGTTGCCGAGGTTGTGAAAGTGCAACCAAAGAAGAAGGTGTCGAAGCGCAAAGCTTCCGAGAGCACCACCACGCCATCAGCATCGAAAGCAAGGTAAGTTTGTGTTACTGCTTTTACCGTTAGGTGTTTTTTGTGTATGTTGTTATGTACAGATGTACATTGGTTAGTGGATTTAGAACTGTAACGCAGAGAGCGCTAAAATCAATTTCCAATAATCATATTCAAGCATGATGCAATAATCATATAAATATGATGCAAGAATCATGTTTACAGTTAATTCATGAGATATTGTTATTGAAATTATTATAACATTTAAACGTCATGATTTCTATCTGCATAGGGCTCGACAGAGAAGTAAGCACCCTCAATTCATCAATTTAAAAATAAATGTAATGTAATGTGTTGTGTAAATTATAATAAATAAAATGTTAAATTGTTTACAGTAAAAGACGCAGTTCGGGCTCGGACCTCTTTGGCTTGGTGGACTACGTTCCGGCGCCAACCTCAGCTGGTGACTTCGGTTCGACCCTCTCCAGCCGTGTCGCCAACGGTAAAGTGTGGCGAAAGGCGAACTTGACCGGGGACTTCTATGTGGAGGTAAAGGTCTACAACAAGGCTGAAGTTGCCTCCATCCCTAAACAGGATAGGTGGAAGAAAGCCTCGGTGGACCTAAAAGTGCAGCTAAACCGCAACACGCCGCAGTGGGATGGGCTCCAAGTTTTTATGAGACGGACTCATGAATTATTTGATGATTCTGAGCCCGTCTTTTATAGTGATAATATAAACATAAAATAAATATTTAAGCTGTTGGGGCTGGTGCCTGCAAGATATATTCTATAATCGTAATAATAATAATATATTGCAACATCTAATAGTAAGTTTAAACTATTTTAATCTAAAATGCCTTTCTGTACTGTTTGTAACACATCTGTTGAGCGCAGTCACTGGACAGGTCACCTACGTAGTACTAATCATAAAAACAAAACTATTTCACATTTTTGCGAAGGTGTTGAAATAATACATTCTGCATTTCGTAATCGTATAGCTTCTTATAGAATTGTCGATCCGTCTGAGAATTGTTCTCTGGATCCATTTCTTAACAATATTTGGAGCAAAATTAAAACGTTAATTGACATGTCTCTAAAAGAACATACTTCTCTAAAAGTTAATTTCGAATATTTTGCTTTGTTTTTAATGTTAAAAAATGATTCTCAAGAGATGAAATCATTTGCCACAAAAAACGTTACTATACATCATAATTACGAATTTGATTCATTATTGTCTCAAGTAAAGAACACTTTAACAAAAAAGATAGAAGAATTTCAGGACCGAGACAGTGGATGGACGTTCTTGAGCAGTTCTCATTTGGAAATAAATGTTAACAAATATCAGCCTTTGCGCGGTTCAGGCTTTATCGAATTGCCGGCTGCAATAAAATCGAAAAAAGCATGTGTTAATATTCACAATAATGACGAGTATTGTTTTCTATGGTCTGTTGTTGCTGGTTTATATCCAGCTAAGAGTCATCCTGAAAGAGTATCTTCTTACCCTGATTTTCGCAACGTGTTAAATATAAAGGATATATCATTTCCAGTGAATTTCTCAGATATTGCGCGTTTCGAAGTGAATAACCCCGAAATTTGCATTTACATTTATGGTTTAAAAAATAATACTGTCATAGGACCGCTTTACAAACCAAAAGCCTTGAATGGGAAGGTGATTCATTTACTTTACTTAGAAAGAGATGATTTATCACATTACTGTCTCATTAAAGACTTGTCGCGACTTGTTAAAAATCAAATAACAAAACACCACAGTAAACTGTACTTTTGTGATATTTGTTTAATGTTTTTTAATTCATGTGATGATCTTAGTTCGCATAGTTGTGGAGGTATCGCCACTGAACTACCTCCAGAGGGTTCTTTTATACAGTTTAAAAATTATAATAGAAAGCAAATTGTACCATTTGTTATATACGCAGATTTTGAAACAATGCTAGAACGGTATGAATCTTGTGACCCTGACCCTACTAAGGCGAGTACTGTAACGCGACAGCGACATGTGCCTGTAGCTTTCGCTTATCATATTACGTGTACGCTAGACGAAAGCCACAATCGTTACGTTTCTTATCGCGGTTCGGATTGTGTATCAAATTTTGTGAAGTCTATCTATACAGATGCACAAAAAATTTACGATATTTTAAAAAATAATGCACCTATGATTTACACAAATGATAATGCCCACGACTTTGAAAACGCGATAACATGTCATATTTGTGAGCAGTTCTTGTTCGGCGATAGGGTTCGCGATCATTGTCACTTGACTGGTAAATATCGTGGCGCAGCTCATAGTTATTGTAACTTACAATACAAACTACCAACATTTTTGCCTGTATTTTTTCATAATTTGTCCGGATATGATTGCCACCTTTTTATAAAAGAATTAGGTGAAGCTCCTGGATCTATTAAAGTGATACCTAAAACAAAAGAAAACTATATTTCATTCACTAAATTTATTCCGATTTCTACCGGGGAAAGCATCCAGGTCCGGTTTGTAGATTCTTTCAAGTTTTTAGGAACTAGCTTAGAAAAGTTGGTTAGTACCATGAAAAAAACAAGACTTTAAACAATTAAAATCTTATTTTCCTAAAAAAAAAACAATTTAACCTACTGACTCGTAAAGGAGTGTATCCATATGACTATATGTCTCAATGGGAACGTTATGAAGATATGTGTTTACCATCTAAAAAATATTTTTTTAACTCCATAACGAATGAGACAGTGACCGACGAAGACTATGAACACGCTCGGTCTGTTTGGTCAGTGTTTAATATTCAAAACATGGGTATGTACACAGATTTGTATCTCAAAACAGATGTTTTATTGCTAACAGATGTATTTGAAAATTTTCGAAAAACTTGTAAACTACATTACAATCTCGATCCCGCGTTCTATCTTACAGCACCAAGTCTATCTTTTGATGCAATGCTTTTAAAAACAGGAGTTAAATTAGAATTGATTAGTGATGTAGAAATTTTTAGAATGATACAAAAAGGTATTCGAGGAGGTGTTTGTATGTGTTCTAAAAGACATGCCAAAGCCAATCATAAATATTTAGATACTTACGATCCAACACGTCCAAATTCATTTATCATATATTTAGATTGTAACAACTTATATGGCTATAGCATGTGTCAATCCCTACCCTATTCCGATTTTAGATTTATGAATAGGCAAGAAATAGATTTTTTACAATTGAACTTAGCAAATATCAGTGATACTGCGGAAAACGGTTACATTCTTGAAGTTGATTTAATATATCCGGAGAATTTGCACATGCAACACAATGACTTTCCCTTTTGTCCAGAAAAATGCTTACCACCTGGTGGTAAGAATAAAAAGCTAATTCCAAATTTGTACGATAAATATCACTATGTTATTCATTACGTACATTTAAAAAAATGTTTACAGCACGGTTTAGTATTAAGAAGGATCCATCGCGCTATTATATTTAAGCAAAGTTGTTTTTTAAAGCAGTATATTGATATTAACACCCAGTTACGTCAAAAAGCAGAGTCAACGTTTGAACAAGACTTTTTCAAATTATTAAACAATAGTATTTTCGGAAAGACCTTGGAAAATAATGAACATCGAATAGATGTAAAGTTAGTAAACAAGTGGTGTGACTCAAACAATAAAACAAAAAAGACTACTTGTGCTGAAAAATTGATAGCCAGCCCATATTTTCACAGCGCCTCTGTGTTTTCTGATGGTCTAGTGGCAATCCAAATGAAGCCTGTGCGTATTATACTTAATAAACCAATTTACATAGGGTTTGCAGTATTAGAATTGTCTAAGACTCACATGTACGACTTTCACTACTCTATCATAAAACCTTTTTATGGTAACCGAATTGAATTGTGTTATACTGACACAGATAGTCTAGTATATGATGTACAGAGTAATGATGTTTATAAAGACTTCAAGCTCCATTTTCTAAAATATTTAGATACCAGCAATTATGACTGTAGCAATGAGTATAACTTACCAATTATTAATAAGAAGGTTCCAGGATTATTTAAGGATGAAATGGGCGGCAACATTATCAAAGAATTCGTAGGACTGCGCTCAAAGCTTTATTGTATTAAAACGTTAAACAAAACAATTCAAAAGGCAAAAGGTACAAAAAAATGTATTACCGAAAAATTAAATATGTTAGATTATAAAAATGTTTTGTACAATTGCAATGTTATTCGCAAAAAAAATGTATTGTTTAGATCAATAAAACATGAAATATTCACCCAGGACGTAAATAAAATAGCACTTTCGAGCAATGATGATAAACGATTGCTATCGTTTGATAAAGTTTCTACTTTAGCCTGGGGTAACACAACTATATTTATGTAATGCATTAACACAATTTAAATATAATTACAGTAGTTACACTTTTCATTTGTATTTTATTGATTGTAAATGATAAAACTTATTACGTCCTGAATGGATAGTTATATAGATAATCTTTCAACCTACCTACTGTGTTACCTACTTTTATAAAATGTTTGTAATTCTTTTAATGTGTTGTTGTGTAATATAATTTAAATACCTAGTATCAGAAGTTACTTTTGAACCTGGCTTTATTATATATGCAATTCTAAAATGTGTGTATTGTTGGTGTCCCTAGTACTAGTTAATACTAAACAGTGTAAGAGTAACTATACTCTATCTATACGACCTCTGATAATTACTTACCTATATAGATCTTATATAAATTTACTTTTATAGGTACTTATGTATCTACTAAATATAATTATACTTAAATAAATAATATTTTATGTTCACAAATCTGTTTCATTTCTATTCCTAATTGTTTTCAAAGTATCTAAGGTGCATCAAAAATGTTTTGATCCAGGCTCATATAATAATATTTCTCAACTAACACACAACGCCATCTAGTCCTAAGCTAAGCAGAGCTTGTGTTATGGGTACTAGACAACTGATAAACATAATTATATATTTCTAAATACATACATATTAGAAATTTTCAGAGTATTATTTTTATATTTAATAAAATAATAACGAAAAATAAAACATAAAAACAAAATCCAGACCGGAACAAATACTTTTTGTTCCGTGCGGGAATCGAACCCGCGACACTGCATTTGGCGCATTTATATGCTAATACTTACCTGTGACACGATGACCAATGTGCCAAATGGGTCGTCGAAATCGTGACAAAATACTGGATCGCTTTGAAGATGCATGCGTCATGCGCGGTGTAGAATTTGACACCAGACAGGTGCTTCGGCACAAGTTCAAACATGTTGAAACATGAAATTGTATCACAGCGAGGCTTTATGGAGTTTAATTGCATATTAGTCACGTTTCACAGTAATATTATTGAGTAGAACATCCATTATTATTAGACAGCTACCTGGAGCGGTCGTATCACGTCGAATAAAAACGGAACGAATTGTAAGTATTGTTCAAGTACCCATTTACTTATAATGTTATTTCATCATGTTGTTTTATGTAATTATAATTAATTATTATTCCGTTGTTTCAGATCATTGAAAATGTGTGATTCTCCAGATATTATCGACTACTCACAATACGCTCAAGGTTTTCCGACCCAGAGTTTAAGCTGGCATATCCCAGAATTCTCAGAACAACAAAGACCTGTCACCATGGAGTCCAGGACAAGACAAGACTACAGACCTGTAAACAAAAAGCCTCGAACAAGGCAGGAGTGTCTAAAAAAGAAGTCATCTCTACCTACAAGTCAATCATTCCTCATAAACAATGAGAAGAAAAAAGGATTACGATTGATCCAGGTACAAGTGTTGGATATCAGCGAACAACAAGAACCTACAAGTGACGATCATGACGTGGTAATGTTAAGTGCTCAATATGTAGTAACTGAATCGGTGGATCATGTTATGGACGAGACGCACGCGTTAATTAATAAAATATCAAAAAATCTTTGTGGGGACGGATGTTATTATTAACTGGTATCATTTTTTTAAGTGCCTACTTTATAAGTTGTTGTATTTAATTTGTAGGAATGAGCAAAAATAAATTATGTAAGTAACATCATAATTATTAATGGGTATATTATTGATAGGAATGTATGTATAAGTTTTGAATATATAAATATTAAATATAAGTTTTACTATAACTAACTTTTGTATTAATTTGTAATAAATGTAAATAATGCAATAAAAGTACATTAAAATATATCAATTGTTTCTAATTTTAATTGTTTTTTTTCTTATTATTAATTTATTTATACTCGAACTCTAAATTAGCTCTAGTGTAATGATATACATAATTATAGGTTATTTGCTTTCAGTATTTTTATTAGAACAATTCGTTTAAAATCATGTTATATGTTATTTGCATTTTTATAATAAAATTCATAAGAAATATCATTTTGCTGCAGCTAATTTAAAGTTTGTTATGTAGGTTACCCTGATTATAATAAATAAAACATTTAAGTAGATAGACATTTTTATTAAATGTTAAACACAAAAATAATTAAAACAAATTAAATACAGACATATTATTATAAAAATACCATTTCCTTATACAGACAGCATTATTTAATGTACAATGCATTTTATGATTCACACAATTAAAATCATTTTTATTTTTACAAAACTTTCTTTTTAGTTCTGATAAATTAGGACATCCCTTCTCACCTATGTCGATCACTTCACAGTTTGTACATAACTCTTTAATCCACTTAATCTTTTCCAGACCCTTCGTGATAATTTTTTTATTTTCTAAGTATGGTAAAATGACGCGTTGAAACTCTTTGTAGTCTATGTAGCCCTCGCTCCAGTAAATTCCTCGATTTCTTTCTAGCCACCTCACATGTTTTTTTTCTTCTTGTGTTAGGTAATGGAATGAATATGGTGGTTTTACCAAGAACGTCTGTGTATGATCCTGACTCGCGATGGTCAATTCTTTGACAATAAAATTATTTATAGAATCTTTAAATCCTTGGAGTTCCACTATAATAGTATCCATCTTCATGATATCTTCTTAACAGTGCTACTTAATGGTTTGTATTCAACAATGCAATCGTTCAGAATGAGACAGTATGCTGAAGTTTGATCTGGTATCTCTGAATCACTCTCAATTTCAACTCTCACATCTACAACCGGACCTGTCTTTAGATTATCCGCTTGTCTAGAGCAATCAATGACAAACAGCGGTGCTAAATCTTTAAACTGTTTTTCGCTTAATATGGGCTCCGGGCGACGTCCGTAATACGACTGTTGAAATCTGGTGTATTGCTCGTATAATAAAGCGATTCTGTTATTAGCAAAACTCACATTTAAGTTTTCATAGGGAAAATAAGTTGAATTGAGATATATACTCTAACGTTTCGAACATGACAGTGATCGAATTGCGACATGTCCGAACTTGCATTGCTTTTCCTATTTGTCTGTAGTCCGATAATAATGTATCTTGGTTTTTCTATTTGAGATGAAGTTTTGATAGACCAGGTATGTTTTGTAGTTTTAGGTAAAGCTGGATATTCGTACAGATCCCAATTTCTGTATATCATTTGAAGTGGACGATCTTTTTCTAATACTTTTAACAAACCAATTTTTTCTTTGTCTGATACTTTAACATGCGGTACGCGCCATATGATTTTGTTGATCTGTACATCATCTACTACTTCGCCAGTATTAAGTTTTACAGCGTTCAAATTAGTATTACTTCGTAACAATATCAGTTCATGTCTACTATTTATTACAACTTTTTTAAAATCTTCAGCAAAACCAAGGAGGTTACGAAGTGGTATAGAAGCTGAAAATCTTCCTCCATCAATATTTTTTATGCCATCAATATTCCACCCCCAAGCATTAGACGTTTTTGATTCACTTTCGTTCATTGAAATTAGTGATTTCATGGTTGTTGTTATACCAGCATTTTTTATTTTATCAATCTCCACTCCATTTAGCTCATACCTAATGTCTTGGAACAAGTAGAGTAGAGCATTGTTCGTGAAATTAACACTAGTGGCTTTGTCCTTCGAATCTTTTTTGCTTACGATTACAGTTCCTTCCAAATATAGGGTGCTAGCTGATGGTAATATGTATAAGTCCTGTTGATTGATGGGTATGCGGATTTCATCGTTTCTGTTGAAACTCGTTACATAGGGTTTGTAGGAATGAAATTCGATTCCTTCTATAGTATTATCAAAGGTCGGAGCTGATAAAACGTCTAAGATATTCATTTTAGCAATCCGATCGCTCTAAGAAATGCTTTATTGTCTTTTGTTAATTTTATTTTCTTCTTATTTCCTATCTTAGATAGAGGTCTTATTTGATAGGTAGCTTGAGCAGAACTGATATTCTTTACTTGTTGAGACACACTTTTATTGTAATCAATCATTTTTTTCTTCTTAGATGTAGATATACCTGCACTTCTTCACCACGTAAATTGATTAATCGTTTGTTTATATCTAACAACCTGATATGTATGCAGCTTATGTTGTTTTGATTGATTGGAAAGTATATTGCGTTCTTCGGGATTTCGATGATCCTGTATCCAGGTGGCACATTAAGTGCAAATTCGTGAATAATATGACTTGGTTCACCGTTCACATATGAACCGCTTACAATATCACATTCAATCCTGACTACGGTCGTAGGTAGAATGTTGACTGGAGACTGTGACACATGCAATTTATTTGCTTTCAAGATTTGTTTTTTAAATCCTAATAGTCTTCCAAAAGAGTCTTCTTTGATAAAATTAATGTCTTTTGTACAGAATATTGTAGTTTTTAAAGTATTATTATTGCACCGTAGTTGGATTTTTGCATTTTTAATTTCGGATTTTAAATAATCGCCGATATCTTGTAATTCATAAGTGCCCTCTGGTATTTCAATAACTTCATTAAAGCCATAATATAATTTATTATTACTTTTATCAATGTTTGGAATAGAATTAAATGTTGAAAAGTGCAATAAAGCACATTCATACTCTCCATCTAGTTGCAACGTATTAGGATAGTATGTAGTTAACACTGACGAGTCTCCAGTTACTGACAAAGTGAACGACATCTTGTAAATGATTGAAATGAAAGAAAAACATATATTTTATAATACATTTTTATTCCAAAAAGTTCTCAAATAATTTAAACATAAATGACTACAATTGACTGCGTTAAATTTTTGATATCTTGTGTAGTTATAAAACACATTACATTTTTTGAAATATTGCATCAATTCCATGGGAGGTTTTAAATTTCCATAGCTATCAAAGTATTCACAGTGATCGTATACTTTAGCATAAGCTACCCAATGGGTTCCTTTGTTCTTAGAATCATCCAAGTTAACGATACCACATTCAATGCGTTTCGGCTTCTGAGGTAGTCGATCCTTCATGTAGACCCCACGAAAATATGGGATGTCTCTTGAAAACTTTCGAATGTCTACATTAGTTAGAGGGCGATTGGGTAGCATATTTTTCAGTTTTTTGAAGATGTTATAAACAATCCTTTGCCGCTTTTATATGGCTTAATGTATAAACCCTTGCCCAACTTTAAAGCCTCCATAGCTTTATTGTGTCGTTCTGTTTCTTGCAAATATTGTTTGTTTGCTTTGTAATCATTAACGGTCTTTGCAATGCCAGCTGCACCACCAGCTAAAGTTCCTAAAGCCGATAAACCAGCGAAAATTGGAATTAAAGGTAGAACTCCTCCAGTCTTTGGTATGGGTATTACTCGGGGTAATCGGATCCGATGACGATTGTTTGGAAATAATTTTTTTGCGGTTAAGTAAGCTGCTTTTATTAAAGTCTTATTATCGCTGCATTTGAGTTTCTTAATTTTCGATTTTATTTTAGAAACTAAGTTTTTAAACGTTTTAATGCCGGATCCAGACTTTATTTTCGCTTTCATAACTTTGTTCACTATCCAAGAGCTCAGTTTTTCACCTTTCCCTGCATCTTTTGAATTAAGTCTTTGTTTAGCCATGTTAAGTAATTGTAAATCGGCTTTGTGGCGATTTGGTAAGTCTGTATGATTTGTATATGCAATATCGTGTTGCATACAAGCTTCATCTAGCTTATTAATACCTCGATCACCTCGCGCTAAGCGTTTGCGAAGTTTGGTTCCTGGTCCGCAATAATTGTATCCGGGCAAATGAACTTCGAACGGTAGATTATTAATTATACTGTTAACTAGTCCACCACCTTGCATTACTCAAATTATAATGATAGGATTTCAAATGAAAAATGGTTATATATTAGAATATCTTAGTCCATTACTGCAGCTTTTTCAATCCAACTGTTTTCTGCACTGTTTAGACCTAACCATTTGACATACAATTTATTTCCTTTCTTCTTCAAAACCTTTTCTATCAAATAAACGTCAGGATAATTTGATTTTTGCAGTTCTTGTTCATAAAAAGCTCCTAATATCTTTTGTTTTCGTTGATCTTCTATGTGATATGTCACTGGTATGGTTTTATTTACCTTTTTTATAGTAAATAATTCCGTTGACCAATTAGGAGTGTAACCTTTCTCAAAATTATGTTTGTATTTACTTATACGAACACAATCACCAACTTTGAATTTAGGCTTCCACTTAACTATATCATGTTTGTTTATTTTTTTAATATTTTCTTTGATTTCTTGTTCATTACCTTTATTCACATCAGCCGGTTTAAATTGAATAGTGCGATGTTTTGTGTTGTTATATCTCTTCAATGTATCTTCCAATGGTAGACCTAACCACTTGTAGTTTCCATTGAGACTAAAATATTTATATAATTTATTTTTTATAGTTCTAATCAGTCTCTCCACAATTGATGCTTTTTTAGTAGAAAATGACGAGTAATGGTTAATGTTGTGCTTTTTCATAAGCGTTTGAAAAGTGGTGTTATAAAATTCTGTCCCCATATCAGTTTGTAAGTTAACGGGATGATTACGACTACGTAGCAGTATATGTTCGAATGCACGAGTAACATCAAATTTATTTTTCGATTTTAACGCTTCAACCCAGGCATACTTTGAGAAGCAGTCAATCACCACTAAGATGAAATTGTAACCTTTGTTATACTTTTTCAGATTTTGCATGTCCATCAAGTCTGCTTGCCATAAGTCATGGATTCCCTTCAGAATAACAGAACGTCGAAGGAAATTTCTTCGTGCCGCTTTGTGTATTTCATTTACAATTTGCTGTTTTACCATTACGGAGTTTTTTGAAGTAATTTATCTACCTCTGCTTTAGTATAAAACTTATCTTGCAAATGAGTTGAAACCTCAAGTATCCTCGCTTTTAAAGTAGCTTCAACTGTACCCTTTGCATCTTTAATGATTTGAGAACGCAATTTTCCAATCATATTATTACACTCTTTAAGCATATTAGCATTCAATCGATCTACATAATCCTTGGACACAACCAGATTATTTAATTCTTTTAATGTGTCAGCATTCAATCGATCGACATATTCCTTGTTCACAGCATCGTCTGCTTCTACTGGAGATATAATTCCTCTCAGTCTTGATGTTTTTAAATCAAAATCTCCGGTTTCAGATTTTAACAATGCTTTCTCATTAAACTCAAATAACTCTGATAAACGCATTCTTTTGTGAATGTAGTGTCCAAATTTGTCTACGTTCATGTTAAGGTGTATTGTATCGAGAGGTTGATAGTAAAATAAACACATTTATAAATATTTATTAATTTATAACTTTACTTTCACGCAATTCTTCAATGATAGATATAATTTCATTGTCTAATCCTGTGTTGCCAGCATCTCTAGACGCAATTAACAATTTCAACCTCTCCACTAATTCATTAGGATTATCCCAGTATACAAAATCTACGTTTTTTTTCCACTTTTTTAGCAACGGTAGACCTTTTCCCTGAACTGCATTTTTCAGTTTAAAAAGTGGTTTAATAACTTGCAAATATTTTTGTCCTTTATTACTTTTTATTGGCTTATTTGGGTCATAGTCTCGACGATGTGCGTTTGTATGAAGTAGCATCGACTTATAATTTTGCATATCACTATCTGTAACCACGCTTATGTCTACATCTTTCTTAAGCAACAACTGTTTTAAACCTGGTGTATTTCGGTATTTACATCCAGCCACGGTGATGTATTGATCGTTGATCGTTATGCAAGCAGAACCTAACATCAGTTTCCCGCGGTCTGCTCTAACCCCAAATGGAATATCTACCAATGCTTCTGAAGATATTGACCAGGATGACGTATCATAATCTTGGTTTTTTTCAACTACTGATTCATAAGATGAGTCACTGTTGATATCGGATTCATATTTGTTTTCATCGTCATTATTATCATCACTTCCTGCGCTACCAGTTCCTTCTTTCTGGTAAGTTTTGTTAATAAACGGAACTTCTGAAAAATCATCACTTGCGCGAATGAAAGGAGTTTGCTTATTAGCATTAGCAATTAGGTTGAGAGGTTCCGTTACAGGTTTGAAAACAGATTCCAGTGCTTGTTTATTGTTAATCTCATCATCTCTCATTTTTCGTACTTTTATCTTTACAGCTTCTGCCGCATCAACAATTTGTCGTTTCAATGATTTTTCCATATTGATAAAATAACGTCGTAATTGATTTAGCGTCGAAAAGTGAATAATAATGTCATACAGATTAAAGCCTTATATATGTATTTGTGTTCTTAGTCAAAGACTACAAACGTGTCAAATTTACTTCTATAACATCCTTTGTTTTTGGAACAATCTTTATTAATTACAACGTAATTGAAAGGTACACTCCATATTTTTGAACACATTTCACGAAATTCAATCCATGTCATGTCAGTGTTGACGTGTTCTTCATAAACATGTCTCATATTTCTTTCATCTTGTTTAAAAAGTACGATTAGGTTTGCGTTGTCTCTTATTAACTGCTTAGGGATTTTACTATACGACTGATTTAGATAAAAACAATCGATAAACTTGTGTCTCCCCATAGCAAAATAATCACGCATACTACTTTGATTTTCACAAGCAACATCATCAAATACAATTACAGAATTCGGTTTTGCGGTTTGAACACTCAGCACTTGCTCATTTTCATGATATTTTTGAAATGAAATATCTGGTACACGTTGCAAGACTTTTTCTAAAAAAACATATTTGGGTTGTTGCAAGGTTTTCGAATAAACATAAACATTTTGGAATCTTAAACCATTCTCGTGTATAAGAAGACCAATTAATAAATTCGTTTTTCCACAATTTGACGGCCCGCAAATGATGCATCGTATAGATTTAGGTAGTAGTTCTCCATGGCGAAAATCAGTTTCCTGAGAATGAACAGAAAGTTTTTCTAGATGTAACGAGTGTGGTTGTTTTACAAATTTCATGACGAGTGCGTGAAACGGTTGTATCAATAATGAGTTAATTAATGTATTACATAAACATTTATAACTCATACACACAAAACTCACTGTCGCTAACCCGAACAAATGTACGAGCAACCTCGCCATGGTTGTCTAAAAACCGAAAGCGACGAAGACGAACGAAACAAGCCGTTCATACTCCACCTTCCGTTCCATTGGGTGGAATAGGCGCCGAACCAGTATTTTGTACATCCTATTCTATTCCACAACCATCGATATCAAAAATATTATTGGGCATTCTACCCCACCAGTGACGAAGGCGAACGGAGTGAGCCGTAGGAACGGCAGGTGGGGTAGAATGCCCAATAATATCCTACTGTTTGACGATTTGCACCATACGCTCCAGTTAACTGGAGGAGAACCAAGCATCTTCTTGAGTATTGTTAGTCTTCATGGAGTCGATTCGGAACAGTCTAGTCAATTATAGGGGTGCCTGTAGCTCAACGCAATGGAGTTTGTACGGTCCGCGCGGTAGATTTTCGCTCTATTTGCGCGGTTAATCAAACTTAATGGTCTTCTTAGGCTTTACTTACTTACTTTCTTCCTGGATCACGGCGTCTGGTAATATTACCCGTCTTTTGAGACCACTTTCAAACTTTTTGAACCACTGGTTGCGAATATTCCACCATAAGACCTACCTGTTCTGGCTATGTCCCCCCTGGATTAGGGTAACACCCCAAGTGGCTGTTTTTGCATCCATATGTCTCCGAATAAATGGCATTAAGAGATTAAACAATCGTTATAGCCTACTAGCTGTATAAGTCGAAGAAAACTCCGTTAGAAGTTTGAAAAATAAAATGCACCAAACCGTAAATTCTAAGAAATCTCAAATATCTAATTAAAAAAAGTTATGAATTTCCAATTCTGCAGTAGAAACAATATTAATACTTGAAAGAAACTATAACAAGGTATTTACCGTCTATTATGTACACAGAATAAGAGTTATACTTGATTAAAGTGCAATTTAATAAGTGGCCCCTATTTTCTTTTGACGAGTATATTTAACGAGAATATTATTTATTTAAAATGATTGTGGTGCACTACTGTTATAAAGAACTTCTTTGTTGTAGGAGAAATTTAAAAGCTGGTTTCATTGTGAAACTCCTTTTGTAGCTGGCCGTTTAGAATCATTAAATAAGAAAAAGTAAATTGTCTAAATGACGGATATTTTTATGATTGCCGAAGTTACTCGAACTGGAAAGTTTAGACGATGCGTGGTGTCAGTAATTTTCTTTAGGTTTTTACCCGACTTTTTCGAGTGTATGTTGTGTTATGTTTGATGTATGTATGTAAATGTTTGTGGGTATATTTCTTTGGCACGCTATGCAACTAACTTGAGAGGCGTCGTTAGATTCATCTTAAACGTGAGAGTGACACTGGGTACATAAAACTGTGTTGGAATCCCAACACTAAAAATTACTATTATTTATTAGTCGATTGAATAGATCAACATCACTAGCGCGTCTCTAGACGCATAAAACGTGCATTAAACGATCCATTGCTTCAGTAGCAATCTAGCCAGCTTTCGGGCCACCACGAAAGGAAATCAGTGACTCAGTGTGTCCGAAATAAAGTGCCTCCATTTTACATTTAAAAAGTGTGCTTTATTGCAAGGCTCCTACTCCCCAATATGGTCCTTCGTAAGGAGGCGTGGGCCTAGTCATCCAGTCGGCATTGCAGACCTTTTTACAAAGGAAGACTCGGCCAGCCAGCACTTCCAGTTGTTCTGTTCCCGTTGGTGCGGCTGTGCAGCACCAATTTAAAGAAAGTACAACAATACAGCAAGTTAATTTACGTCGGCATTGCAGACGTACTACAATTTACACCATTGCAACATTTTTATCGAAGAGTTAAAACCAGTCATCCCAAGACATCAAGCTTGGCCAGCCAGCATAGAACCAATCCAGATATCCAGTGGTGCGGCTGTGCAGCGACAACTTAAATACTCATAATCATTGCATCGAATTTCGGCATTTAAAAAAGCGAAGCGCGGGAAGAAAATCCCTCACGCCGAGAACGAAATTCGTGGAAGCGATCCGGGACACGGTGCGGACAAGGAATATACACGACGAAGTGGGCGGGGCGAGCAACGTCAGCAACGTGCATCGAGCGATCGAGCGCCCGCCATCTTGTGGAGCGCAAGCGTCGCCTCAGTCAGTCGCGTGTTCGCGCTTTCTCCGTCATTGTGTATTTTAATTTAAAACCTTTATCGCGTTGTGATTCGCTGTGTTCGGCTTAAAATAGTGTTTTTGACTATAAGTTTTATTATCTTAATTCTACAAATAGGAATAAGTGGTATCATAAGTCATTACTATGGAGTTGAAAGATTTAGTCGCCGCACGTGGCTACTTAAAAGGTACTATAACCAGACTGCAATCATGGTCTACATGCTCGCAGTCCCTTATTAATGCATCTAAAGAGGTTTTGTTGGCTAAAAAGCAAAAACTGATTGACACATTTAATAAATACGAATCTCACAATATTAAAATTATATCACTCAATTCAGAAGACCACGAAGAGATCGAGGAGGTCGAAAATAACTACTATTTCATCATCGCGGCCATTGACACTGAAATCAATCGCCGTGAAACTGCGAGCGAAACTCATTCAACTCCAAAATCAGTTCCTAAATTAAATTTACCTCCGATCGACATAGAAACATTTAGTGGTAAGTTCACAGAATTTGTACCATTCATTAACCTTTTCAAATCCTTAATTGATAACAATAAGTGCCTCGATGATGTTCAAAAACTGTATTATTTACGCTCTTATTTAAAAAATGAGCCTTTCGATCTAATTAAAAACCTACCTGTAACTGGTGAAAGTTATAAAGAGGCATTACAAATAATTAATAAGAGGTATAATAATAAGCATAGATTAATTAATGAGCACATCAATTTGTTATTAGATATTAAGCCACTATCAAAATCTACGGCAAATAACTTAAGAGAATTTGTGTCAAATGTCAAACAAATGCTTGCCGCTCTCAGTAACTTGGAGCCTAATGTACAGTTTTGGGATGCTGTAATCTTATGTATTTTGTATCGTAAATTAGATGCGTACACCTCTCGTGCATTTCAACTCGAGAGGAACGCCGATGAAGAGCCGACTATAGAAGCCTTCTTAGACTACATGGACAAGCGTGCACTGGCGCTTGAGAATGCTGACCCGGGGTGCTCTCACGGGCAGCAACGCCAGTCACCGAAGGAGCAAGCTGCTGGTAGACTAGTGGCCAACACAGCTACCCAGGAACCTGCATGTCTATACTGTAAGTTGAAACACAAGCTTCATACTTGTAATAAATTTAAATTATTAAATGTAGACCAGCGAGTTAAGTTTGTCAGTGAAAAGGGTCTGTGTAAACTATGTTTATGCGCTCACACTAAAAAGTGCAGGTATCACTTCAGGTGTGCAACGTGCAAGGAAGCACACAATACCCTGCTGCATTGTGGAACAGATAACAATGTTTCTGACACTACGTCTGGATCAACGTCAACAGCATCATTAGCTGCAAGTAATAATTATATTAATGATGTCCTTTTACCCACAGCTAAGGTGAAACTTGTTGCTCGGGATGGCGCTGAAATCATTCTTAAAGCCCTACTTGACAGTGGGTCTCAGCTGACCTTTATTACAAAAAGGGCATCACAGCTGCTTAAATTGGAACCCACTCATAGTAATGTCAATGTAGTTGGTATAACAAATACAAAAACGAAGTTGAAGCATTGCTTACCTCTAGAAATTTATTCTTTAACTAACCCATTTAAAGTTTCTGCCACATGTCATGTTGTTGAGCAAATAACATGCAGTTTGCCTCAACATAAGTTTCAGACCTCAGACATTTTGATACCCAAAAGAATTAAACTGGCAGATGATCAGTTTAATATACCAGCTGAGATTGATTTATTAATGGGAGCGGACATATTTTTCCAGGTGCTGTTGCCTTCAGAGCTGTTGGTGCTGCGTGAGAGCCAGCAATCTGCAACAGAGACCAGTAGTCCACAACCACAACTTGTCAACACTCAATTTGGATATATCGTTGGAGGTACCCTACCACACAATAATGTATCAAAGGTCTGCAACAAGGTAAGCTTAAAATGTAATACATGTGAGTCAGATATTAATGATACTCTAACTCAGTTTTGGAAAACAGAGGATGTTCCAAACATTTATGATGAAAGGTCATCCGAGCAAGAGCTCTGTGAATATATTTTTAATACCACTGTTGAGTTGAAGGAAAACTGTTTTGAAGTAGCTTTACCACTAAAATTACCTCTTAGTGAAGTCAATGACTCTTTAGGTGATTCCTTTAATCTTGCATTAAAAAGATTTTTAAACTTAGAGAAGAAATTACATAAAAATCCACAACTTTTCTCTGAGTACCAAAAGTTCATTCATGAATATTTAAGTAAACATCACGGTCATTATGTAGACATTATGCAATATGAATTAAACAAAAATGCTATATATTTTTTGCCGCATCATGCAGTCCTAAAGCCTGACAGTAAAACCACTAAGCTGCGTACTGTATTTGATGGTTCTATGAAAACTAACAAGAAGGTGTCACTTAATGATTTGCTTTTAAATGGACCCACTGTACAAAGAGACTTGTTTGAGATTTTATTATTATTTCGTTGTGGTGATTTTACATTTACCTCTGATATAAAACAAATGTTTAGAAATATACGTGTAAAGTCAGAATATACTTCTCTACAAAACATACTGTGGAGAGATAGCCCTGATGAGCCTATCCAATGCATCAGGCTAGACACGGTCACATACGGGTTGAAAAGTTCAAACTATCTAGCCACTCGTTGTCTTAAGGAACTAGCAGAAAAACATAAAGACACCTTTCCACTAGCATCATTGATAATAGAAAATTGTACATATGTAGATGATATTCTTTATGCAGATAATAATTTGGATACTGTTCTAGAGGCTAAGTCCCAGTTACGCCAGTTATTGATGCTAGGTAGCTTTCATACTCACAAGTGGTCATCTAATGATAATAGAATATTGTCTGACATTCCTTCAACTGAACAGCAGTTTGATGATTTAGAGTTACAAGGCGATGATTATAGTTTAAAGACTTTAGGCTTACAATTGATAGTTAAGGATGATAAATTTAAATTGTCTTGTCCAGAGGTATTCAGTAATGATAACTTTACAAAGAGAGATATCCTCTCTTATATTGGGAAAATGTTTGATCCCATGGGATTTGTTAGTCCAATTATTGTACAAGCGAAAGCTATTATGCAGAGGTTATGGTCTTCTAAGACTGAATGGGATTCTGCGCCTGATGATGATATTAAAAGTGCGTGGCATGCGTTCTCGTGCAGTCTAGCTAAAATGGAGCCAATTTTTATTAATAGAAATTTAAATGTGACTGAGTTAAGTAAACTTGAATTAATAGGATTCTCAGATGCGTCCAGTACTACGGCGTATGGATGCTGCGTGTACCTGCGAGTTACAAATCATGATGGTAAAGTTAAAATGTGTTTGTTGTGTTCAAAATCACGCATAAATCCGCTTCACAATAAGAACAAAACTGTACCGCGCTTAGAACTTAACGCAGCACTGCTTCTCTCAATTGTTATGGCAAAGGTTTATTGCACGTTAAAACTAAAATATAATATCAGTAATGTCTATCTATTTACTGATTCACAAATTGTTCTCGCATGGTTACACACAGAACCCATGAAACTTAATGCTTATGTTGCAAACCGGGTAAAGGCAATCGCTAAAAATATGCCTGGCTCTCAGTGGCTATATGTTAACACTGAAAATAACCCTGTAGACTATATCAGTAGGGGTGTAACGCCAAGTGAGCTTCATGCCTGCAGCCTGTGGTGGAATGGCCCTGAATTTTTGCATGATAGTGAATATCAATTTAATTTAAAAATAGAGTTACCTGTCAACTTACCTGAGGAAAAAACCGGGTCAGCATTCTCCGCGAGCCAAGTGTCTTCAGTCACTGGCAATGTTTTCAGGCAAATGCATAAATATTCCAGCATCCACAAGATGGTACGTACATTGGCTTATGTAATGCGGTTTATTAACAATATAAAGGGTGGCAAAGTAGCTCATAAATATCTCTTAAGTTCTGAATTGAATAATGCTTTAATGTTGCTAATTAAGAATGAACAAGAAATATATTATAAAGACGAAATTTTATGTTTAAAAAATAATAAAAGTGTAAAGGGTTCTTTACAAAGCTTATGTCCTTTTATAGATAATTTAGGCGTCCTGCGGGTTGGTGGCAGGCTACATCATTCTAATATTCCATATGCTCATAAACATCAGGTTATATTACCCAAAAAATCACATGTAACTGATTGTATTATAAGGTCTGAACATGA
The DNA here is from genome assembly GCA_028554685.1 of Agrotis ipsilon. NCBI lineage: Eukaryota > Metazoa > Arthropoda > Insecta > Lepidoptera > Noctuidae > Agrotis > Agrotis ipsilon. Next base: position 2,186 of record JAPNUC010000049.1, on the reverse strand, counting down.
AAAGCTTTTACATGCAGGTCCCAAATTGTTACTGTGCAATTTAAATCAAAAATTTTGGATAACTAATGGTTTAATGTATGTCAAAAAGTTAATTCATAAATGTGTGATATGTTTCAGACAGAAAGCAAAAGCCTCTAAACAGCTGATGGGTTCCTTGCCAGCAGATAGAGTGACTGCTATGAGTCGCCCTTTTGAAAAGGTCGGGGTGGATTTCGCTGGGCCCATTGATATTAAACTCTCGCGCGTGAGACGATCCTTGGTAGGAAAAGGATACATTTGTGTGTTTGTATGTTTCGCTACAAAGGCGGTTCACCTTGAAATCACATCAGATCTTACTACAGATGCCTACCTCGCTTGCCTTAAGAGATTTATTTCAAGGAGAGGATTGCCCAGAGAAATCTACTCTGATAATGCTTCTACTTTCAAAGGAGCAAGGAACCACTTAGCTGAGTTATATAAACTACACTCTTCACAGAATCACCAAAGGCATGTTTCTGAATTTGCAGCCCAAAGAGGCATTAACTTTCATTTTATACCAGCATATTCTCCAACCTTTGGTGGACTGTGGGAGTCTGCTGTGAAAATGACTAAATATTTTCTAAAAAGAGTACTACAAAAACAATTGTTAACCTATGAACAAATAAACACTGTATTAGTAGAAATAGAATGCATATTGAACTCTAGACCTCTGATTCCTATGTCAGCTGATGTAAATGATTTTAATTACTTGACACCAGGTCATTTTTTAATAGGAAATTCACTAACAATGTACCCTGAAAACGATGTAACTACTGTTCCTCAAAATAGACTCAAGTTTTGGCAATTGTGTAATCAAATTAAACAATCCTTCTGGAAAATGTGGTATAAACAGTATCTCAATACATTACAAAATAGACCTAAGTGGTTAGATGTCTTGCCTAACATAAAGATAGGCACAATTGTTATTTTAAAAGAAGACAATTTACCCATAATGTCATGGCCTATGGCCAGAGTTATTAAAATATTTCCTGGCCATGATGGACATGTAAGAGCAGTAGAAGTCATAAACTCAAAAGGAAATACCCATGTGCGATCTGTCACAAAAATTTGTATCTTGCCTATAGATGATAATGCTAATTGATGCCTATTTAGTTTCCTAAAACATTTCGTTCTTTAATGTTAATTAGTACTAATTAATTTCCTAGATTAAGGTAGATAGTACATTTGTTTCTGTAATATTAATTTCCTAGCATAAGGTACCCAGAAAATATGTTTTCTGTAATCTTGATTGATTTTTAACTTCCTAGCATAAGGTAGCTAGAACATATATTATTATTTCTGTAATGTTAATTGAATTTTGACTTACTAGCTTAAGGTAGCTAGAATATTTGTTTATATTCATCCCCTTATCTCCTTTCGTGGGGCCGGAGCATGTTGGAATCCCAACACTAAAAATTACTATTATTTATTAGTCGATTGAATAGATCAACATCACTAGCGCGTCTCTAGACGCATAAAACGTGCATTAAACGATCCATTGCTTCAGTAGCAATCTAGCCAGCTTTCGGGCCACCACGAAAGGAAATCAGTGACTCAGTGTGTCCGAAATAAAGTGCCTCCATTTTACATTTAAAAAGTGTGCTTTATTGCAAGGCTCCTACTCCCCAATAAACTGGCCAAGTGCGAGTCGTATTCGCGTGCAAAGTAAAAGATCAAGTATCAAAATAAAAGATTTTAAAAATGATTTACCAAAATAAATATAACTTACAATATGTTTCAATTTAATTTGATGCTTTAACTGATAGATGCTTTAGCATCTATCAGTCCAATCAGACTGACAGTCAATCAGACAGACCAGTCAGAATCAGACAACAAAATATTTTAAAACAAAAATTCAAAAACTAAAAATAGTAAATAAAAAAAATATTTCGGAGGCATATTACAAAGAAAGACATGCGGCCGATGATAGAACGTATTGTGTATATTTGATGCCTCCGACTGCGTCTGTGAAAATTATCCACCACGATCGCTTAAAAACCAAAAAAATAATATTTTTAGCTTGTTTTTATCTTTTCGGTATTTTACATTTTTTCACGCAGTCGGGTTTTTTGTTTTTTTTTATTTCGTTAGATTTTGAGAATTTCTTGATTTGGTGGCCGCGCTCAGAGCCCGCGATGCAAGCTATGAAATAGCTTTAAAAATATAAT
>JAPNUC010000048.1:0-80243 GCA_028554685.1 Agrotis ipsilon | reverse complement strand
GATAGTCGGTGTATCGATATACACAACCTCGGAAACCGTATATTCGATTTTCAAAAACTCGGAAACCGGATATTCGGTTCTCGAAAACCCGGAAACCACATATTCGAAAATTCAAACAATCGATAACTTATATTGGATATTGGGATAATTGACATGGATAGCCGGTATTCGATATTAATAATTCGAAAAACCGGATATTCCATTTTCGAAAACTCGGAAACCGGATATTCGGTTCTCGAAACCCGGAAACCAGATATTTCGAAAATTCGAAAATCGATAACTGATATTGGATATTCGGTAGTTGATATTGGATAGCCGGTATTCGATATTAAATAACTCGGAAACCGGATATTCTATTTTAGAAAACTCGGAAACCAGATATCGTTCTGAAACTCGGAAACCAGATATTCGGTTCTGAAACTCGGAAACCAGATTCGAAAATTCGAAAAATCGATAACTTATTGGATTTTCGGATAATTGATATTGGATAGCCTGTATTCGATGAAAATAACTCGGAAACCGGATATTCGATTTTCGAAAACTCGGAAACCGGATATTCGGTTCTCGAAAACCCGTAAACCAGATATTCGAAAATTCGAAAAAATCGATAACTGATATTGGATATTCGGATAGTTGATATTGGATAGCCGGTATTCGATATAAATAACTCGGAAACCGGATATTCGATTTTCGAAAACTCGGAAACCGGATATTCGGTTCTCGAAAACCCGGAAACCACATATTCGAAAATTCAAAAAATCGATAACTAATATTGGATATTGGGATAATTGACATTGGATAGCCGGTATTCGATATTAATAATTCGAAAACCGGATATTCCATTTTCGAAAACTCGGAAAACCGGATATTCGGTTCTCGAAAACCCGGAAACCAGATATTCGAAAATTCGAAAAATCGATAACTGATATTGGATATTCGGATAGTTGATATTGGATAGCCGGTATTCGATATAAATAACTCGGAAACCGGATATTCTATTTTAGAAAACTCGGAAACTAGATATTCGGTTCTTGAAACTCGGAAACCAGATATTCGAAAATTCGAAAAATCGATAACTGATATTGGATTTTCGGATAATTGATATTGGATAGCCGGTATTCGATGAAAATAACTCGGAAACCGGATATTCGATTTTCGAAAACTCGGAAACCGGATATTCGGTTCTCGAAAATCGGAAACCAGATATTCGAAAATTCGAAAAATCGATAACTGATATTGGATATTCGGATAGTTGATATTGGATAGCCGGTATTCGATATAAATAACTCGGAAACCGGATATTCGATTTTCGAAAACTCGGAAACCGGATATTCGGTTCTCAAAAACTCGGAAACCAGATATTCGAAAATTCGAAAAATCGATAACTGATATTGGATATTCGGATAGTTGATATTGGATAGCCGGTATTCGATATAAATAATTCGGAAACCGGATATTCGATTTTCGAAAACTCGGAAACCGGATATTCGGTTCTCGAAAACCCGGAAACCAGATATTCGAAAATTCGAAAAATCGATAACTGATATTGGATATTCGGATAATTGATATTGAATAGCCGGTATTCGATAGTAATAACTCGGAAACCGGATATTCGATTTTCGAAAACTCGGACACCGGATATTCGGTTTTCGAAAACCCGGAAACCAGATATTCGAAAATTCAAAAAATCGATAACTGATATTGGATATTCGGATAGTTGATATTGGATAGTCGGTATTCGATATAAATAACTCGGAAACCGGATATTCGATTTTCGAAAACTCGGAAACCGGATATTCGGTTCTCGAAAACCCGGAAACCACATATTCGAAAATTCGAAAAATCGATAACTAATATTGGATATTGGGATAATTGATATTGGATAGCCGGTATTCGATATTAATAATTCAAAAAACCGGATATTCCATTTAAGAAAACTCGGAAAACCGGATATTCGGTTCTCGAAATCCCGGAAACCAGATATTCGAAAAAATCGATAACTGATATTGGGATAATTGATATTAGATAGCCGGTATTCGATATTAATAACTCGGAAACCGGATATTCGATTTTCGAAAATCCGGAAACCGGATATTCGGTTCTCGAAAACCCGGAAACCGGATATTCGGTTCTCGAAAACTCTGAAACCAGATATTCGAAAATTCGAAAAATCGATATCTAATATTGGATATTGGGAAAATTGATATTGGATAGCCGGTATTCGATATTAATAACTCGGAAACCGGATATTCGATTTTCGAAAACTCGGAAACCGGATATTCGGTTCTCGAAAACTCGGAAACCGGATATTCAAAATTCGAAAAATCGATAACTGATATTGGATATTGGGATAATTGATATTGGATAGCCGGTATTCGATATTAATAACTCGGAAACCGGATATTCGATTTTCGAAAACTCGGAAACCGGATATTCGGTTCTCGAAAACCCGGAAACCAGATATTCGAAAATTCGAAAAATCGATAACTGATATTGGATATTCGGATAGTTGATATTGGATAGCCGGTATTCGATATAAATAACTCGGAAACCGGATATTCTATTTTAGAAAACTCGGAAACCAGATATTCGGTTCTTGAAACTCGGAAACCAGATATTCGAAAATTCGAAAAATCGATAACTGATATTGGATTTTCGGATAATTGATATTGGATAGCCGGTATTCGATGAAAATAACTCGGAAACCGGATATTCGATTTTCGAAAACTCGGAAACCGGATATTCGGTTCTCGAAAACCCGGAAACCAGATATTCGAAAATTCGAAAAATCGATAACTGATATTGGATATTCGGATAGTTGATATTGGGATAGCCGGTATTCGATATAAATAACTCGGAAACCGGATATTCGATTTTCGAAAACTCGGAAACCGGATATTCGGTTCTCGAAAACTCGGAAACCAGATATTCGAAAATTCGAAAAATCGATAACTGATATTGGATATTCGGATAGTTGATATTGGATAGCCGGTATTCGATATAAATAACTCGGAAACCGGATATTCGATTTTCGAATACTCGGAAACCGGATATTCGGTTCTCGAAAACCCGGAAACCAGATATTCGAAAATTCGAAAAATCGATAACTGATATTGGATATTCGGGATAGTTGATATTGGATAGCCGGTATTCGATATAAATAACTCGGAAACCGGATATTCTATTTTAGAAAACTCGGAAACCAGATATTCGGTTCTTGAAAACTCGGAAACCAGATATTCGAAAATTCGAAAAATCGATAACTGATATTGGATATTCGGATAATTGATATTGGATAGCCGGTATTCGATATAAATAACTCGGAAACCGGATATTCGATTTTCGAAAACTCGGAAACCGGATATTCGGTTCTCGAAAACCCGGAAACCAGATATTCGAAAATTCGAAAAATCGATAACTGATATTGGATATTGGGATAATTGATATTGGATAGCCGGTATTCGATATTAATAACTCGGAAACCGGATATTCGATTTTCGAAAACTCGGAAACCGGATATTCGGTTCTCGAAAACCCGGAAACCAGATATTCGAAAAATCGATAACTGATATTGGATTTTCGGATAATTGATATTGGATAGCCGGTATTCGATATAAATAACTCGGAAACCGGATATTCGATTTTCGAAAACTCGGAAACCGGATATTCGGTTCTCGAAAACCCGGAAACCAGATATTCGAAAATTCGAAAAATCGATAACTGATATTGGATATTGGGATAATTGATATTGGATAGCCGGTATTCGATATTAATAACTCGGAAACCGGATATTCGATTTTCGAAAACTCGGAAACCGGATATTCGGTTCTCGAAAACCCGGAAACCAGATATTCGAAAATTCGAAAAATCGATAACTGATATTGGATATTCGGATAGTTGATATTGGATAGCCGGTATTCGATATAAATAACTCGGAAACCGGATATTCGATTTTCGAAAACTCGGAAACCGGATATTCGGTTCTCGAAAACCCGGAAACCAGATATTCGAAAATTCGAAAAATCGATAACTGATATTGGATATTCGGATAATTGATATTGGATAGCCGGTATTCGATATTAATAACTCGGAAACCGGATATTCGATTTTCGAAAACTCGGAAACCGGATATTCGGTTCTCGAAAACCCGGAAACCAGATATTCGAAAATTCGAAAAATCGATAACTGATATTGGATATTCGGATAATTGATATTGGATAGCCGGTATTCGATATAAATAACTCGGAAACCGGATATTCGATTTTCGAAAACTCGGAAACCGGATATTCGGTTCTCGAAAACCCGGAAACCAGATATTCGAAAAATCGATAACTGATATTGGATATTCGGATAATTGATATTGGATAGCCGGTATTCGATATAAATAACTCGGAAACCGGATATTCGATTTTCGAAAACTCGGAAACCGGATATTCGGTTCTCGAAAACCCGGAAACCAGATATTCGAAAATTCAAAAAATCGATAACTGATATTGGATATTCGGATAGTTGATATTGGATAGTCGGTATTCGATATAAATAACTCGGAAACCGGATATTCGATTTTCAAAAACTCGGAAACCGGATATTCGGTTCTCGAAAACCCGGAAACCACATATTCGAAACATAAAAAAATCGATAACTAATATTGGATATTGGGATAATTGACATTGGATAGCCGGTATTCGATATTAATAATTCGAAAACCGGATATTCCATTTTCGAAAACTCGGAAACCGGATATTCGGTTCTCGAAAACCCGGAAACCAGATATTCGAAAATTCGAAAAATCGATAACTGATATTGGATATTCGGATAGTTGATATTGGATAGCCGGTATTCGATATAAATAACTCGGAAACCGGATATTCTATTTTAGAAAACTCGGAAACCAGATATTCGGTTCTTGAAACTCGGAAACCAGATATTCGGTTCTTGAAACTCGGAAACCAGATATTCGAAAATTCGAAAAATCGATAACTGATATTGGATTTTCGGATAATTGATATTGGATAGCCGGTATTCGATGAAAATAACTCGGAAACCGGATATTCGATTTTCGAAAACTCGGAAACCGGATATTCGGTTCTCGAAAACCCGGAAACCAGATATTCGAAAAATCGAAAAAATCGATAACTGATATTGGATATTCGGATAGTTGATATTGGATAGCCGGTATTCGATATAAATAACTCGGAAACCGGATATTCGATTTTCGAAAACTCGGAAACCGGATATTCGGTTCTCGAAACTCGGAAACCGGATATTCGAAAATTCGAAAAATCGATAACTGATATTGGATATTCGGATAGTTGATATTGGATAGCCGGTATTCGATATAAATAACTCGGAAACCGGATATTCGATTTTCAAAAACTCGGAAACCGGATATTCGGTTCTCGAAAACCCGGAAACCACATATTCGAAAATTCAAAAAATCGATAACTAATATTGGATATTGGGATAATTGACATTGGATAGCCGGTATTCGATATTAATAATTCGAAAACCGGATATTCCATTTTCGAAAACTCGGAAACCGGATATTCGGTTCTCGAAAACCCGGAAACCAGATATTCGAAAATTCGAAAAATCGATAACTGATATTGGATATTCGGATAGTTGATATTGGATAGCCGGTATTCGATATAAATAACTCGGAAACCGGATATTCTATTTTAGAAAACTCGGAAACCAGATATTCGGTTCTTGAAACTCGGAAACCAGATATTCGGTTCTTGAAACTCGGAAACCAGATATTCGAAAATTCGAAAAATCGATAACTGATATTGGATTTTCGGATAATTGATATTGGATAGCCGGTATTCGATGAAAATAACTCGGAAACCGGATATTCGATTTTCGAAAACTCGGAAACCGGATATTCGGTTCTCGAAAACCCGGAAACCAGATATTCGAAAAATCGAAAAATCGATAACTGATATTGGATATTCGGATAGTTGATATTGGATAGCCGGTATTCGATATAAATAACTCGGAAACCGGATATTCGATTTTCGAAAACTCGGAAACCGGATATTCGGTTCTCAAAAACTCGGAAACCAGATATTCGAAAATTCGAAAAATCGATAACTGATATTGGATATTCGGATAGTTGATATTGGATAGCCGGTATTCGATATAAATAACTCGGAAACCGGATATTCGATTTACAAAAACTCGGAAACCGGATATTCGGTTCTCGAAAACCCGGAAACCACATATTCGAAAATTCAAAAAATCGATAACTAATATTGGATATTGGGATAATTGACATTGGATAGCCGGTATTCGATATTAATAATTCGAAAACCGGATATTCCATTTTCGAAAACTCGGAAACCGGATATTCGGTTCTCGAAAACCCGGAAACCAGATATTCGAAAATTCGAAAAATCGATAACTGATATTGGATATTCGGATAGTTGATATTGGATAGCCGGTATTCGATATAAATAACTCGGAAACCGGATATTCGATTTTCGAAAACTCGGAAACCAGATATTCGGTTTGAAACTCGGAACCAATATTCGGTTCTTGAAACTCGGAAACCAGATATTCGAAAATTCGAAAAATCGATAACTGATATTGGATTTTCGGATAATTGATATTGGATAGCCGGTATTCGATGAAATAACTCGGAAACCGGATATTCGATTTTCGAAAACTCGGAAACCGGATATTCGGTTCTCGAAAACCCGGAAACCAGATATTCGAAAATTCGAAAAATCGATAACTGATATTGGATATTCGGATAGTTGATATTGGATAGCCGGTATTCGATATAAATAACTCGGAAACCGGATATTCGATTTTCGAAAACTCGGAAACCGGATATTCGGTTCTCAAAAACTCGGAAACCAGATATTCGAAAATTCGAAAAATCGATAACTGATATTGGATATTCGGATAGTTGATATTGGATAGCCGGTATTCGATATAAATAACTCGGAAACCGGATATTCGATTTTCGAAAACTCGGAAACCGGATATTCGGTTCTCAAAAACTCGGAAACCAGATATTCGAAAATTCGAAAAATCGATAACTGATATTGGATATTCGGATAGTTGATATTGGATAGCCGGTATTCGATATAAATAACTCGGAAACCGGATATTCGATTTTCGAAAACTCGGAAACCGGATATTCGGTTCTCGAAAACCCGGAAACCACATATTCGAAAATTCGAAAAATCGATAACTGATATTGGATATTCGGATAATTGATATTGAATAGCCGGTATTCGATAGTAATAACTCGGAAACCGGATATTCGATTTTCGAAAACTCGGAAACCGGATATTCGGTTCTCAAAAACCCGGAAACCAGATATTCGAAAATTCGAAAAATCGATAACTGATATTGAATATTGGGATAATTAATATTGGATAGCCGGTATTCGATATTTATAACTCGGAAACCGGATATTCGATTTTCGAAAACTCGGAAACCGGATATTCGGATCTCGAAAACCCGGAAACCGGATATTCGAAAAATCGATAACTGATATTGGATATTGGGATAATTGATATTGAATAGCCGGTATTTGATATGAATAATTCGGAAACCGGATATTCGGTTCTGGAAAACCCGGAAACCAGATATTCGAAAAATCGAAAAATCGATAACTGATATTGGATACTGGGATAATTGATATTGGATAGCCGGTATTCGATATTAATAACTCGGAAACCGGATATTCGATTTTCGAAAACTCGGACACCGGATATTCGGTTTTCGAAAACCCGGAAACCAGATATTCGAAAATTCAAAAAATCGATAACTGATATTGGATATTCGGATAGTTGATATTGGATAGTCGGTATTCGATATAAATAACTCGGAAACCGGATATTCGATTTTCGAAAACTCGGAAACCGGATATTCGGTTCTCGAAAACCCGGAAACCACATATTCGAAAATTCGAAAAATCGATAACTAATATTGGATATTGGGATAATTGATATTGGATAGCCGGTATTCGATATTAATAATTCAAAAACCGGATATTCCATTTAAGAAAACTCGGAAACCGGATATTCTGTTCTCGAAATCCCGGAAACCAGATATTCGAAAAATCGATAACTGATATTGGATATTCGGATAGTTGATATTGGATAGCCGGTATTCGATATTAATAACTCGGAAACCGGATATTCTGTTTTCGAAAATCCGGAAACCGGATATTCGGTTCTCGAAAACCCGGAAACCGGATATTCGGTTCTCGAAAACTCGGAAACCAAATATTCGAAAATTCGAAAAATCGATATCTAATATTGGATATTGGGAAAATTGATATTGGATAGCCGGTATTCGATATTAATAACTCGGAAACCGGATATTCGATTTTCGAAAACTCGGAAACCGGATATTCGGTTCTCGAAAACTCGGAAACCGGATATTCAAAATTCGAAAAATCGATAACTGATATTGGATATTCGGATAGTTGATATTGGATAGCCGGTATTCGATATAAATAACTCGGAAACCGGATATTCTATTTTAGAAAACTCGGAAACCAGATATTCGGTTCTTGAAACTCGGAAACCAGATATTCGAAAATTCGAAAAATCGATAACTGATATTGGATTTTCGGATAATTGATATTGGATAGCCGGTATTCGATGAAAATAACTCGGAAACCGGATATTCGATTTTCGAAAACTCGGAAACCGGATATTCGGTTCTCGAAAACCCGGAAACCAGATATTCGAAAATTCGAAAAATCGATAACTGATATTGGATATTCGGATAGTTGATATTGGATAGCCGGTATTCGATATAAATAACTCGGAAACCGGATATTCGATTTTCGAAAACTCGGAAACCGGATATTCGGTTCTCAAAAACTCGGAAACCAGATATTCGAAAATTCGAAAAATCGATAACTGATATTGGATATTCGGATAGTTGATATTGGATAGCCGGTATTCGATATAAATAACTCGGAAACCGGATATTCGATTTTCGAATACTCGGAAACCGGATATTCGGTTCTCGAAAACCCGGAAACCAGATATTCGAAAATTCGAAAAATCGATAACTGATATTGGATATTCGGATAGTTGATATTGGATAGCCGGTATTCGATATAAATAACTCGGAAACCGGATATTCTATTTTAGAAAACTCGGAAACCAGATATTCGGTTCTTGAAACTCGGAAACCAGATATTCGAAAATTCGAAAAATCGATAACTGATATTGGATTTTCGGATAATTGATATTGGATAGCCGGTATTCGATGAAAATAACTCGGAAACCGGATATTCGATTTTTGAAAACTCGGAAACCGGATATTCGGTTCTGGAAAACCCGGAAACCAGATATTCGAAAATTCGAAAAATCGATAACTGATATTGGATATTGGGATAATTGATATTGGATAGCCGGTATTCGATATTAATAACTCGGAAACCGGATATTCGATTTTCGAAAACTCGGAAACCAGATATTCGGTTCTTGAAACCCGGAAACCAGATATTCGAAAATTCGAAAATCGATAACTGATATTGGATTTTCGGATAATTGATATTGGATAGCCGGTATTCGATATAAATAACTCGGAAACCGGATATTCGATTTTCGAAAACTCGGAAACCGGATATTCGGTTCTCGAAAACCCGGAAACCAGATACTCGAAAATTCGAAAAATCGATAACTGATATTGGATATTCGGATAATTGATATTGAATAGCCGGTATTCGATAGTAATAACTCGGAAACCGGATATTCGATTTTCGAAAACTCGGAAACCGGATATTCGGTTCTCGAAAACCCGGAAACCAGATATTCGAAAATTCGAAAAATCGATAACTGATATTGGATATTCGGATAGTTGATATTGGATAGCCGGTATTCGATATAAATAACTCGGAAACCGGATATTCGATTTTCGAATACTCGGAAACCGGATATTCGGTTCTCGAAAACCCGGAAACCAGATATTCGAAAATTCGAAAAATCGATAACTGATATTGGATATTCGGATAGTTGATATTGGATAGCCGGTATTCGATATAAATAACTCGGAAACCGGATATTCGATTTTCGAAAACTCGGAAACCGGATATTCGGTTCTCGAAAACCCGGAAAACACATATTCGAATATTCGAAAAATCGATAACTGATATTGGATATTGGGATAATTGATATTGGATAGCCGGTATTCGATATTAATAATTCGGAAACCGGATATTCGATTTTTGAAAACTCGGAAACCGGATATTCGGTTCTGGAAAACCCGGAAACCAGATATTCGAAAATTCGAAAAATCGATAACTGATATTGGATATTAGGATAATTGATATTGGATAGCCGGTATTCGATATTAATAACTCGGAAACCGGATATTCGATTTTCGAAAACTCGGAAACCAGATATTCGGTTCTTGAAACCCGGAAACCAGATATTCGAAAATTCGAAAATCGATAACTGATATTGGATTTTCGGATAATTGATATTGGATAGCCGGTATTCGATATTAATAATTCAAAAACCGGATATTCCATTTAAGAAAACTCGGAAACCGGATATTCTGTTCTCGAAATCCCGGAAACCAGATATTCGAAAAATCGATAACTGATATTGGATATTCGGATAGTTGATATTGGATAGCCGGTATTCGATATAAATAACTCGGAAACCGGATATTCGATTTTCGAAAACTCGGAAACCGGATATTCGGTTCTCGAAAACCCGGAAACCAGATATTCGAAAATTCGAAAAATCGATAACTGATATTGAATATTGGGATTAATCATATTGGATAGCCGGTATTCGATATTTATAACTCGGAAACCGGATATTCGATTTTCGAAAACTCGGAAACCGGATATTCGGTTCTCGAAAACCCGGAAACCAGATATTCGAAAATTCGAAAAATCGATAACTGATATTGGATATTCGGATAGTTGATATTGGATAGCCGGTATTCGATATAAATAACTCGGAATCCGGATATTCGATTTTCGAAAACTCGGAAACCGGATATTCGGTTCTCGAAAACCCGGAAACCAGATAGTCAAAAATTCGAAAAATCGATAACTGATATTGGATATTCGGATAGTTGATATTGGATAGCCGGTATTCAATATAAATAACTCGGAAACCGGATATTCGATTTTCGAAAACTCGGAAACCGGATATTCGGTTCTCGAAAACCCGGAAACTAGATATTCGAAAATTCGAAAAATCGATAACTGATAACGGATATTCGGATAATTGTTATTGCATAGCCGGTATTCGATATTATAACTCGGAAAACCGATATTCGGTTTTCAAAAACTCGGTAACCGGATATTCGAAAATTCGAAAAATCGATAACTGATATTGGATATTCGGATAATTGATATTGCATAGCCGGTATTCGATATTAATAACTCCGAAACCGGATATTCGATTTTCGAAAACTCGGAAACCGGATATTCGAAAATTCGATAACTGTTATTGGATATTCGGATAATTGATATTGGATCGCCGGTATTCGATATTAATAACTCGGAAACCGGATATTCGATTTTCGAAAACTCAGAAACAGGATATTCGAAAATTCGAAAAATCGATAACTGTTATTGGATATTTGGATAATTGATATTGGATCGCCGGTATTCGATATTAATAACTCGGAAACCGGATATTCGATTTTCGAAAACTCGGAAACCGGATATTCGAAAATTCGATAACTGATATTGGATAATCGGATAATTGATATTGCATAGCCGGTATTCGATATTAATAACTCCGAAACCAGTTATTCGGTTTTCGAAAACTCGGAAACCGGATATTCGAAAATTCGAAAAATCGATAACTGATATTGGATATTCGGATAATTGATATTGCATAGCCGGTATTCGATATTAATAACTCCGAAACCGGATATTCGATATTAATAACTCCGAAACCGGATATTCGAAAATTCGAAAAATCGATAACTGTTATTGGATATTCGGATAATTGATATTGGATAGCCGGTCTTCGATATTAATAACTCGGAAACCGGATATTCGATTTTCGAAAACTCGTAAACCAGATATTCGGTTTTCGAAAACTCGGAAACCGGATATTCGAAAATTCGAAAAATCGATAACTGATATTGGATATTCGGATAATTGATATTGCATAGCCGGTATTCGATATTAATAACTCCGAAACCGGATATTCGATTTTCGAAAACTCGGGAACCGGATATTCGATTTTCGAAAACTCGGAAACCGGATATTCGGTTTTCGAAAACTCGGAAACCGGATATTCGAAAATTCGAAAAATCGATAACTGATATTGGATATTCGGATAATTGATATTGCATAGCCGGTAATCGATATTAATAACTCCGAAACCGGATACTCGATTTTCGAAAACTCGGAAACCGGATATTCGAAAATTCGAAAAATCGATAACTGTTATTGGATATTCGGATAATTGATATTGGATCGCCGGTATTCGATATTAATAACTCGGAAACCGGATATTCGATTTTCGAAAACTCGGAAACCGGATATTCGGTTCTCGAAAACCCGGAAACCAGATACTCGAAAATTCGAAAAATCGATAACTGATATTGGATATTCGGATAATTGATATTGAATAGCCGGTATTCGATAGTAATAACTCGGAAACCGGATATTCGATTTTCGAAAACTCGGAAACCGGATATTCGGTTCTCGAAAACCCGGAAACCAGATATTCGAAAATTCGAAAAATCGATAACTGATATTGGATATTCGGATAGTTGATATTGGATAGCCGGTATTCGATATAAATAACTCGGAAACCGGATATTCGATTTTCGAAAACTCGGAAACCGGATATTCGGTTCTCGAAAACCCGGAAACCAGATATTCGAAAATTCGAAAAATCGATAACTGATATTGGATATTCGGATAGTTGATATTGGATAGCCGGTATTCGATATAAATAACTCGGAAACCGGATATTCGATTTTCGAAAACTCGGAAACCGGATATTCGGTTCTCGAAAACCCGGAAACCAGATATTCGAAAATTCGAAAAATCGATAACTGATATTGGATATTGGGATAATTGATATTGGATAGCCGGTATTCGATATTAATAACTCGGAAACCGGATATTCGGTTCTGGAAAACCCGGAAACCAGATATTCGAAAATTCGAAAAATCGATAACTGATATTGGATATTGGGATAATTGATATTGGATAGCCGGTATTCGATATTAATAACTCGGAAACCGGATATTCGATTTTCGAAAACTCGGAAACCAGATATTCGGTTCTTGAAACCCGGAAACCAGATATTCGAAAATTCGAAAAATCGATAACTGATATTGGATTTTCGGATAATTGATATTGGATAGCCGGTATTCGATATTAATAATTCAAAAACCGGATATTCCATTTAAGAAAACTCGGAAACCGGATATTCTGTTCTCGAAATCCCGGAAACCAGATATTCGAAAAAATCGATAACTGATATTGGATATTCGGATAGTTGATATTGGAAAGCCGGTATTCGATATTAATAACTCGGAAACCGGATATTCGATTTTCGAAAACTCGGAAACCGGATATTCGGTTCTCGAAAACCCGGAAACCAGATATTCGAAAATTCGAAAAATCGATAACTGATATTGATATTGGGATTAATTGATATTGGATAGCCGGTATTCGATATTATAACTCGGAAACCGGATATTCGATTTTCGAAAACTCGGAAACCGGATATTCGGTTCTCGAAAACCCGGAAACCAGATATTCGAAAATTCGAAAAATCGATAACTGATATTGGATATTCGGATAGTTGATAATGGATAGCCGGTATTCGATATAAATAACTCGGAATCCGGATATTCGATTTTCGAAAACTCGGAAACCGGATATTCGGTTCTCGAAAACCCGGAAACCAGATAGTCAAAATTCGAAAAATCGATAACTGATATTGGATATTCGGATAGTTGATATTGGATAGCCGGTATTCATATAAATAACTCGGAAACCGGATATTCGATTTTCGAAAACTCGGAAACCGGATATTCGGTTCTCGAAAACCCGGAACCAGATATTCGAAAATTCGAAAAATCCGATAACTGATATACGGATTATTTCGGATAATTGTTATTTGCATAGCCGGTATTCGATATTATACTCGGAAAACCGATATCGGTTTTCAAAACTCTGTAACCGGATATTCGAAACTCGAAAAATCGATAACTGATATTGGATATTCGGATAATTGATATTGCATAGCCGGTATTCGATATTAATAACTCGGAACCGGATATTCGATTTTCGAAAACTCGGAAACCGGATATTCGCATAACTGTTTTGGTATTCGATAATTGATATGGATCCGGATTCGTATTAAAACGAAAATTCGATAACTGGATATTCGAAAATTCGAAAAAATCGAGAACTGTTATTGGATATTTGGGATAAGTTGATATTGGATTCGCCGGTATTCGATATTAATAACTCGGAAACGGATATTCGATTTTCGAAAAACTCGAAACCGGATATTCGAAAATTCGATAGACGATATTGGATATATTCGGATAATTGATATGCATCGCCGGTATTCGATATTAATAACTCCCGAAACCGGATATTCGATTTTCGAAAACTCGGAAACCGGATATTCGAAAATCGATAACTGATATTGGATAATCGGATAATTGATATTGCATAGCCGGTATTCGATATTAATAACTCCGAAACCAGTTATTCGGTTTTCGAAAACTCGGAAACCGGATATTCGAAAAATTCGAAAAATCGATAACTGATATTGGATATTCGGATAATTGATATTGCATAGCCGGTATTCGATATTAATAACTCCGAAACCGGATATTCGATATTAATAACTCCGAAACCGGATATTCGAAAATTCGAAAAATCGATAACTGATATTGGATATTCGGATAATTGATATTGGATAGCCGGTATTCGATATTTATAACTCGGAAACCGGATATTCGATTTTCGAAAACTCGTAAACCGGATATTCGGTTTTCGAAAACTCGGAAACCGGATATTCGAAAATTCGAAAAATCGATAACTGATATTGGATATTCGGATAATTGATATTGCATAGCCGGTATTCGATATTAATAACTCCGAAACCGGATATTCGATTTTCGAAAACTCGGGGAAACCGGATATTCGATTTCGAAACTCGGAAACCGGATATTCGGTTTTCGAAAACTCGGAAACCGGATATTCGAAAATTCGAAAAATCGATAACTGATATTGGATATTCGGATAATTGATATTGCATAGCCGGTAATCGATATTAATAACTCCGAAACCGGATACTCGATTTTCGAAAACTCGGAAACCGGATATTCGAAAATTCGAAAAATCGATAACTGTTATTGGATATTCGGATAATTGATATTGGATCGCCGGTATTCGATATTAATAACTCGGAAACCGGATATTCGATTTTCGAAAACTCGGAAACCGGATATTCGAAAATTCGATAACTGTTATTGGATATTCGGATAATTGATATTGGATCGCCGGTATTCGATATTAATAACTCGGAAACCGGATATTCGATTTTCGAAAACTCGGAAACCGGATATTCGAAAATTCGAAAAATCGATAACTGTTATTGGATATTTGGATAATTGATATTGGATCGCCGGTATTCGATATTAATAACTCGGAAACCGGATATTCGATTTTCGAAAACTCGGAAACCGGATATTCGAAAATTCGATAACTGATATTGGATAATCGGATAATTGATATTGCATAGCCGGTATTCGATATTAATAACTCCGAAACCAGTTATTCGGTTTTCGAAAACTCGGAAACCGGATATTCGAAAATTCGATAACTGATATTGGATATTCGGATAATTGATATTGCATAGCCGGTATTCGATATTAATAACTCCGAAACCAGTTATTCGGTTTTCGAAAACTCGGAAACCGGATATTCGAAAATTCGAAAAATCGATAACTGATATTGGATATTCGGATAATTGATATTGCATAGCCGGTATTCGATATTAATAACTTCGAAACCGGATATTCGATAATTCGAAAAATCGATAACTGTTATTGGATATTGTAACAATATTCTTTATTAGGATAGTACAATTTATTCTAGAATATAAAATACAATTTAGATTATAAAACACAGTTCAGCACTTCACAGTTCACAGTAGTACACAGTTCAACGTTTAACACACACTGAAGGTTAGGCTTTAGAAGTAGCCTCAGCAGGTTAGGCCTCAGGAAGTGGACCTCAGTAGTGTCCTCAGTAGGAGAAGTCCCAGGAGTGACCGCAGATGGGGAGGTCCCCGGAGTGACCGCAGCAGGAGAGGTTCCAAGAGTGAACTCAGTAGGAGAGGCACCAAGAGTGACCTCAGTAGGATAGATTCCAAGAGTGACCTCACAGGAGTGACTCAGAGGGTAAGAGGAGATCCCTCAGTTAAGTGACTTAGAGGGTCGTATAGAAGTCTGCGATCGAGTCCAAGCTGTTGACCATTCAAGAATCCGAGATAGAGAGAACCCATTCCTCTGACGGCCTCCGCTTTTAAATCCGTCAGATTGTTTTCGTAATTTCTTCTTTTCTATTTTCAAATATTAGTTTCATCAAAGGTTTGGACATATCAGACCAAGAAGGTCTGCGTGCGTTTACATAATGTAAAATTTAGATTTAAGTTATTACAAACATAATAATTATAAAAATAGAAAATACAATGTTTCTGTGAAATCAATTAGATAAAATAATTTAATTATATAAAGCAAATTAAAGCAACATCATAAACAAGAAACTATAACATAGGTCATAGACTAAGCCGGACAGAAAAATAAAAAGTAACTGACAGTTTCATATTTGACAAAAGTGTCACAACAAAATGATCAAGTAATATATTTTATTAATAAAAGGATGTTAAATAAGATAAAAGGATGAAATGGATGACGTAAGTTTACATAAATACTATAATATTCGGATAATTGATATTGGATAGCCGGTCTTCGATATTAATAACTCGGAAACCGGATATTCGATTTTCGAAAACTCGGAAACCGGATATTCGGTTTTCGAAAACTCGGAAACCGGATATTCGAAAATTCGAAAAATCGATAACTGATATTGGATATTCGGATAATTGATATTGTATAGCCGGTATTCGATATTAATAACTCGGTAACCGGATATTCGATTTTCGAAAACTCGGAAACCGGATATTTAGTTTTAGAAAACTCGGAAACCGGATTTTCGAAAATTCGAAAAATCGATAACTGATATTGGATATTCGGATAATTGATATTGCATAGCCGGTATTCGATATTAATAACTCGGTAACCGGATATTCGATTTTCGAAAACTCGGAAACCGGATATTCAGTTTTCGAAAACTCGGAAACCGGATTTTCGAAAATTCGAAAAATCGATAACTGATATTGGATATTCGGATAATTGATATTGCATAGCCGGTATTCGATATTAATAACTCCGAAACCGGATATTCGATTTTTGAAAACTCGGAAACCGGATATTCGGTTTTCGAAAACTCGGAAACTGGATATTCGAAAATTCGAAAAATCGATAACTGATATTGGATATTCGGATAATTGATATTGCATAGCCGGTCTTCGATATTAATAACTCCGAAACCGGTTGGAGTGTACGTAACGGGGCACTGAGGAATAAACAGAAAATATTTGAATTTTCCGGGTTTTTTTTTGTGAGATCAATGACCGCTGAGCTGGGGTCAGCGCTGAGCTGGGGGTCTGTTCGCTTGCTTTGCTGGCTCACTGGACCCCGGCATCCCCTTCTAACCTAACCTGTCCAAGTCGGAGTGCCACAAGGCCACAAGTCTCGAGCTCATCAAGGACCTCGAAGCGAACCCCGTGTCTGCGTCTTTTTTAATTTGACCTTGACATTGGGGTCAAGCTTAGTGACCTTAAGACCTTCCCACGGTGTTTCCCAACCAAGGCTTGAAGTCTTTGTAATAGCTTTTTCCTCAAAATTTTCGAAGTCCCAGACGCCGTCACAATGAGAGTTAAATTTTGCCTCCTAGCTCAGCGGTCATTGACCTCACAAAAAAATCACGGGTAAAAGTTGTTTCTTTTGATGTCCTCCATACGATAAAACCATAAAAAATAAGTATTACCTATTTTGTTTGAAAAATTCATCAAAATTTTTCAAGTGTTTTTTCCTCAGTGCGTTACGTACACTCTAGCCCTTTCGACTGATGTTGTTTCATTGTTAAATAAATGCGGTTTTTATTTTAATTATGTAGGGTAAAGTACCCAACTGCTGACCTCCCACCAACTATTGACCTCTTAACAGTTTTTATCAAAAATAATAATAAATCTTCTTGCAGTGCTGCATAAAGAATACAGAAAATGAAAAATATTTTATCTTGTAATATATCGGCGTCACAGAAAATTTAAATAAAGCGATATTGCGTCCGTAAACCTATGATAATAAAATACCCTGCTAAAATCATCAAGAAATTTAACAATTTGCTAAGCTGAAGGTTGTTTTCAATGTCATTTTATTTCAGTTTTACACTATAGATTCCTTAGAGTTTCGTATTTTTTCGTTATTTAAGACACACATAATGCTTTTCCACATGATTTTCAAGTTTTAACGAGCCTTAACTTGTTAAAATGATGGGGTCAATATGTGGTAAACTCAAATGTATGGATAACCATTTTTTTGACATGACATGTCAATAGCTGGTAATGAACCATATGTACGAATATACCAGTTACTGACACCACGATTTATACGTATATTTCATTTTAAACTTACTACAATTATAGGAAAAGTTAACGGGCGAATGGATTTTGAAACAATTTGGCAAGCGGATAATATAAAAACCTGGTTAGGTGGGTTTACCTGGACGCAGGATACTTTTTATGTAGGTATATGATCCCGTGGGACAATTGCCGAACATAACACGGGCAATGCCTCAGTCATAAGTTGATTTAATGCATAAAATTATGACAAAAATTACTCTAACCTGCATGTTTGAACAAACTGACTTAAATCATATCCGAGGCAAAGTGTTAGGTAGTTTTAGATTTGTGTATATGCTCTCTTCATTTGTAAGGATCTTCTACATAAGGTGAAAAAGTTTAAATAGTCTTATGTAATTGGGAATATATTAATTCAAACTTTTTTAAACTAACTTTGAGGAACTAAGGCCGTATTCTTTCATTTTGTTTTGCCGGCGAGCATTTTTAATCTGCTGCATAATACAGACAAATGAAATAACTAATAATAAAGAGGAAAAATTGGACAAAAAGTGATAAAACTACAACAAAACTTCAAAAACAAGTGCAAGAATATTATAAACCGCGTTTGAAGACTGTAGACCAAAATTGTGTGAAAAAAGAAAATGAGTAGGGCAATAAGACTACCTTTGTTTGTTTTTTATCAAATAAAACCTCGTATCACAGTCCTAATAAATAATATTTGAGTTTATTCTTATACTACAGGAGGTCAAAAAATTGGTCATTTGCATGATGAAAATTTGGTACAGGCATGTTGATAACTGGTCAAATGGCCTGTTTTTGCTATACTCGAGAAAAAAAAACACTTTTTACCTTTGTATGACTGTTTGTAATATTTTAGTTACATTCTCCAATGTTTATTTTATCTTCCAAAACCATTCATTTCCACTTGCAACTCGTGCATTAGTTTATTTTGCGAAAGAAGCAAGAAAAACCGCTTAAAGGGTCAATAATTGGGTGTTTTACCCTATGTACTAATAAACGAATGAGTCTCTGCCCAATAATTCGTGTTAGGTACATTACAGTCTATTTTTAAGTGTGATATTTTTCCTTTCGCTCCTGTAGAAGCGATTTCATGAAATGCTACGGTAAAGTAGAATCCTATAAATTTTAAATTGGATTCGTGTAATTCGTGCGCGTGGTCGGGTGATAGAGCAGTTATCATAAAGTTAGTGTTGCTTTTTATCAAACTTAATTGAGAACGAACCTCCTTTTTCCCATTCTTAACCACCTCAGGTACGATTCCGACCAAACGACTCGCATCGCGCTGGGCCTGGCGGCATTTTACAATGCGGTAAAGAACATTGAAATGTAACGACAGTTATAACAGTTCATATTTGCATGCAACTTACCTCCTTCGGCAACCCGCGACGCGTCACGACGTGTCTTGTTGTCTGCGCTACACGTTTTTGTAAGCACTTTCGATAAAGTTCACAATCGTTATAACACAATTTTTTTTTCTACTTTGAAAACAATAAATAAACACTTCTACGGCTCAAACAATTTTATTCGCGACTACAGGGATTAATTCAACCTGCTCGGATCGAGGCACAAACTAGACTGAATGTCGGACCTAAAATTCACAATTAGCTCAACTTTGACATTAATCAAATGTAGTGAGGGTAACGTAAAAAAATCTTATTAAAGATCGAATTAATCCTTTTGAATCGATATCGTTTCAACCAAAATGTTTTAACACTCTTACAATAAACCATTACTGTCTTATTCCATAATTTATTTTCGCTAATTATTATTACGAAAAACAAACGATAAAATCTAACTCATCTAACTTAAATGGTACCATAAACAAAAAATATACCAGTTTAAAACCACAGATCTTAAGTAACCCATATTTAATTATTTTGTAGTATGGTAACACTGTTTTAACATTTTCTTCTTGTCTACCCTGTCCTTAGATAAAGGAACCCTAGATGGACATTTGGCGTAGCCACATGAGATAGAGAAAGCTGACGTCACGAATGAAAAAAAACGGGGAGTGTTGTCATACTGCAAACTTTTACCCGACTCGCGGGTAAAATATTATCACGTGTGATCGTTAAAAGTTGATGTGGTCAAAATAATAATTATGTCAAAAGAATAACCTGTTTATCAATGGCCTTTCGGTGAAACACAAAAAAAATACATCAAGAAAGGGCTTAAGTCCTCTACTAAGTTGTTTTAATATCTCGAATTTAAAATTCCTGTACATTAGTATAACATGTAGAATGTTTGCTATAAATAAAAATAAATATATTAAAAATAATTATCAATTTTAATAAATTGTCGTACAGAGTTACAGACCGAATTGCCCGGGAAATGCAATGCCTGAATCTGGTATCCCTAAATATGTCCTAATTTTCATTTGCATTTGCGGGCCTTGATAAAACCGGCTACGCGCTGAGAGATGGAGATAACTATGCTCTGTCCTTTTTCTTCTTATGCGATTTGTCGATTTTATTTTTCTTTATTGAGGGAATTCTCTTTCTACGACCCTGTCAGATGGCAACGCATAATTTTATACCCAACTAGCGGCCCGTCCCGGCTTCGCACGGGTGGAGAACCCGGTCTAAAACCTGGTCCCGATGGTTACAAACACAACAAAAAAATAATTATCCGAATCGGTCAAGCCGCTTTCATGTTATGTCGTGACAACGGAAAACGGGTTTCATTTTTATATGTATAGATTTATCATATCGTTCCTCAGACCTTCTTCTTTTTTTAATTCTCTGGCCTTCCTCTTCCTCTCCATCCATTCATTTTTAGTTACATGATTCCACTTAACCACCAATTTAATTGTTTTTAACAAAAGCCTACCTTTAAAGATTTTTTATTAAAACGATACCTATTTAAAAAGTATTTTTTTACTTTCAAGCGCTAACAACACTATTTTTGATAACTTCGATGACCTGACATGACACATTGCCAGATTTGTGATCAGTGTTGTTAGATTTGGAATTTTTCTTTTTTTTTGGGAAGAAAAGTATTCAAGGAAAACATATGTTATTTTTTGTTTGTTAAATATTTAGGTTTAATTTATTTATTTTTGTAGTTTTTAATTGTGTTTATTTTGTAGTTTTAATAATTTAGTATTTAGTTTATTTATTATTATATTAATGTTATTAAGATTTGATTATATAAGAAACAGTTAATCTTTAGAAAAACATTAAAATCTTTAAAAAAAGGAATCCTATAAGTATGTAGAATAAATAGGTAAAAAATATTAACAATTTTAATTTAACAAGAAATTTTAAGAGTTTGTAAACCACAAGATAAAGGTAAAATGCATCTTATTTAATTAAATATAATATTGTTTTCCACTCATTCTAGCTAGTCTGCACTAAGTCTCTAAGTCCATTTTAGGAGCTTAACTACAGCAATCCGGAAGACGTCCAAACACGTTATATTATCTATTATATTGAAAAACAGAATCACTGAAAAATAACAAACGGATTCAAATAGCAAAAAATAAAACTGAATTTGGGGAAAATTCAAACATATGAACTAGCAACTTTGACCTTTGACATTGACAGTCAACTTTGGTATGATATGGCTGTCAAAACAAAATTATAAAACGAAAAAAATATTAGTCTAAAATTTCAGTAAACTTATGAGTTATACCTGATCTAAAGACAATTTCTGTACCCGCCATGGAAGAGTTTCTTACCACTGCTTCAACAAGCCTGGTAAGTGATAGCTCATATTTATTTCTAGCTTTTTCATGTGCCTAACCTTTTCCCTATTATTTGGAGGTCGTGTAACAGTACGCAGCTGGAGAACAGTATTTTACATAATATAATATTCCACAGCTATCACACAACGCCATCTAGTCCCAAGCTAAGCAGAGCTTGTGTTATGGGTACTAGACAACTGATAAACACACTTACATATTTATTCTGTGTCTGGGTGTAATTTGTCCCTCCCGTCCCAACCAGGGCGGAAGGACTCATTTGATGATAATTATTATAATTATTACAATATAAAAAAATATTTTGTTGTATGTATGTAAGTTTTGGCCGCTACAACTCAAACAATATCCAATGGGAAGATAAAAGCTCCTCCCAGTTGTAATATCCCTTTGTGCCTATTGGCCTTGTTTTGTTCTGTCTCCTGCTTGCACGGAGGGAAGTGATATTATCATGTGTAGGAGGAAGTGGAAACATATTTTTCCTACTCCTCCACTATTCTTTTCTGATTAATTTCGTTGCAGGATCCCAGACAGGTAAATTCATTCTCCGGGACACGTCGAGCTTCATTGTCTCGGCGCTTTTCAGTTGGTTGTCACTGTTGATTCTGGCTCTCAGGAGTTGCAGTGGTTTGGGAAGTGTGGTGGGTTTGTCCCAAAAAAGATAAAAGCAGCATCAATGAGAAACCAATTAATATTTTTTTTTTTTCAGAAATCCGGTGACTTTAGCGGTTTAACTCTGGTCATTGGCAACGAGAGCTGTGATCTAGACTCCGCAGTCAGTGCCATAGTGTTTGCCAATTTTCTGAGCTGGCAATACAACCGTATACGATGTAAGGTCTGTACAAAAGGTTACCGTGATGAGGAGTCTCCGGTGAAGGACGATCTCTTCGTTCCGATCTTGAACGTAGATCGAAACGATTATGAATTGAAAACTGAGGTTGTGTACTATCTGAAGAGTAAAGGAATTAATGAGACCCATTTAGTTTTTAGGTATGTTTTTTTAATTTTTTTCTTCTTTTTGAAAGTATAGGAAATAATACCTCTTTTTTTTTTTTGGTAAGTCATCAAATGAGGTCCTCCGCCCAGGGCAGGACGGGAGGGACCATCGGACTTATTAATTATTAATAAAATAGATAATAAAAATCGAACAAACTGTATGGGTTTTCTCATAAAACTTTTTTATTTTTTTTAAATTGGTAAAATCATCAAATGAGTCCTCCCACCCCGTGCACGGCGGGAGGGACTGTCAGACTTTTACTGACTAAAATCCACAGAGTCCTTCAATAGCCCTTTATGTTCCAGGGTCACGGTGATGGTATCAGTCTCGGGTCCCCGGCAGGCTTTGGCCCTCTGTGAGGGGGCCCCGTAATTTTGCTGACGCTCTTTGAGGCGCGCGTGGAACACGACGTGCCGTCGACCCGGGCATGGTCCATGGTCGGACAGCGAGTTGCCCTTTATTCGCTGTCCGCATGTCCGCGACCGTCAGACTTAAAATTAAAATAGATAAAAATTGAAGAAACTGTACAGTTTTTCTCATACACACTTGTAGATTTATAGTTGCAGTTTGAACTGTACCGCCTAATCGTAACGATTTTTCGTAAAGTGTGTATCAGCCATTAGTAATAGCATTGAATTAAAATAAAACATTTGTTTCAGAAACGACCACGATTTGGAAGCCTTGGTAAAACAATGGAAACCCAAAGTAGTACTAGTTGACCATCATGCCTTAGCTAGAAGAGACACATTCCTGGCACCCTACGTCATTGAGATTATTGATCATAGGTGAGTCTTTTATGAGTCAAGATGACCTGAATAAGGTGACTGGCAACGGCTAATAATAATATTCCACGATTTATTGTGAAGGATGGCATGGTTGACATAATGTCGGGCATGCCACCGTCCTGGCGAATCAATCCGTCACATTATTTCCGGATGTTCTCGTCTGGCTAACGGAGAATACTTGCATAGACATAACCTTGTAGCCAGGATAATCCATCAGCAACTTGCTCTGAGATACAACCTTGTAGAATCTGAAGTGCCGTACTACAGGTATGTGCCTGACCCAGTTCTTGAAAGTGGCAATATCACACTGTACTGGGATCAATCCATCATCACTGACAGGACTGTTGTAGCCAATAGACCTGATATAGTGGTGGTGGATCGATCAGAGCGGCGCACAATGATTGTTGACATAACCGTCCCGCATGACGAGAACCTCGTGAAAGCTGAAAAAGATAAGCAAATCAAATATATTGTTAATTACCCTGACTGGTATGCCAGAGGTCATGGGTTCGATTCCCACCCAGGAATCCCAGGATAAAAGTTTGTGTGATGAGCATGATCATTTGTTGTCTGGGTGTAATTTATCTATAATATTTATGTATTTAGAAATATATAAGTATGTTTATCAGTTCTCTAGTAACCATAACACAAGCTCTGCTTAGCTTGCGACTAGATGGCGTTGTGTGATAGTTGTGGAATATTATTAAAAAACATCTTTCTCAGCTCTCACGAGGTTCTCATCATGCGGGACCGTTATATCAACAATGATTGCGCGACGCTCCGATCGATCTATCACTACCAACGACGATATATTACTAGACTCCTAATAACAGGCGACCGATGTCTGTCAACACATTAGGCAAAAAAGTCTTATATCCGTCTTATTCGAACACTCCTGTGAGCCGTAAACATATCTTAAGACAGAACAGACCTTGAGTTAGCCAATCACAACGCAGTACCCCGTCCCCCTCGCTTACGTAGTACCTCAGCGAGTTGACAGAATAGTTTTTGTTCCTTAGATTGTGCATAGTAGTGTAGTAATATATCGTTGTTGATTCCAATACAACGAGTTTTTTTTTTCAGACCCTTGGACAAATCGACCTGGCTATACAAAGATGATGTTAGATCTACGGTGGAAACGGTGGGCTCTTGTTGTACCCTCGTAGCACAGCGAGTCAAAGATCTGAGTGCCTTGACCGCTCACGAGAAAGACTTCTTCAAGGCCTGCCCGGTCTGTGCTGAAATGTTGTGGGGTGAGTGATGACGCGACGCGACGCAATTCAACCGATCCTAACTACAAGTAAAAATCATCCTTACCACTACGACATATGACATAAAACGTGCGGTTATCTACTAGTAGATGAAAAACAAAACACGCTCGACACGACGACGTAAGTCAGTCGAATTGCATCATTATATCGTGGTAGCAAGGACGATTTTCATTTTTAATTAGTAGAAATTGCAAAAAGTACGATCATCTGTGTCTGGGTGTAATTTATCTATAATATTTATATACTTATTAAGAAATATCTCATAACACAAGCTCTGCTTAGCTTGGGACTAGATGGCGTTGTGATAGTTGTGGAATATTATTACTATCTTTTTAATTTCAGCCACTATAATTCTGGACACGGTTAATTTCTCGCCTGATGTGGACAAGGCTACTCCTCATGATGAAGAAATGACGCTGTTCTTAGAGAGTCTCATGGACCTTGGAGATCATAAGGCTGACAGGTACACTCTTTATACCTACAGGGTTTCCACCCCTTTTTTTTACTTGGTAAAATCATCGAAGTCCTCCCACCTCGGGCAGGGCGGGAGGGACTGTCAGAGTTGTACTGACTAAAATCCACGGTGTCCTTCAATACCTCTTTATGTTCCGGGGTCACGGTAATTAGATAAGTCCTGCGACCCCGGCAGGCTTTGGCTCACTAGAAGAGGGCCCGACATTTTGCTGAAGGTCTAAGAGGCGCGCGTGGGATACAACGCGCCGTCGACCCGGGCTGCGTCCATGGTCGGACAGCGAGTTGCTCTTTACTCGCTGTCCGCATGCCCTGCCCTGCCATTTAGAGGTCCGCCCCGTGCTTTGCTACATGTTACAAAATAATTATGTGATAAATGAAGAACTGCTCGATCGATTTTGTGCAAACTTCACATAAATAATCTACTAAATAGTCCGAACAAAGACTAAACATTTGGTTTGGATAGGTGAGCCCGTTCTTGAGTTATAAAAGTACAACGAAAATTGATTTTTAACCGACTTCAAAAAAAAGTAGGTTCTCAGTTCGACCTGTATGTATGTATGTTTGTCCGCGATTGTCTCGCGTTTGGCTGGACGGATTTTGATGCGGTTTTCAGGAAAGTGTTCATTATATTCCGGAGAAGATTTTAGTATATAACACAAATACTTAGATATCCCGTGACGTTGCCCACGTGGATCCGTTTTAGCTTACTTGGATTATAGATTTTCAGAGACGATTGCATGTTTGTCCGCGATTATCTCGCGTTTGTCTGAACCGATTTTGATGCGGTTTTTTATATATTAGATGTGAAAAAACACCTTTATAATATTATATGTATATTGAATGTCTTTGTTTTCAGGCAGAAAGTAAACGATGCGTTAATCGCAGCGAGGAAGAACGTGTCCAACCTCACAGCGGCACAGTTGTTGAAGAAAGATGTTAAAATAGTGGGCGACGTCTACATACCCAGCTTCCCCATACTAGTCAAGGTACGTTTATAGGTACCAACCAACGACGATATATTACTAGACTCCTAATAACAGGCGACCGATGTCTGTCAACACCTTAGGCAAAAAAGTCTTATATCCGTCTTATTTCGACCACTCCTGTGAGCCGTAAACATACCTTGAGACAGAACAGACCTTGAGTTAGCCAATCACAACGCAGTACCCCGTTCCCCTCGCTTACGTAGTACCTCAGCGAGTTGACAGAATAGTTTTTGTTCCTTAGATAGTGCATGCGGAGTCTAGTAATATATCGTCGTTGGTACAAACCCACCACACTATTCCCAAACCACTGCAACTCCTGAGAGCCAGAATCAACAGTGACAACCAACTGAAAAGCGCCGAGACAATGAAGCTCGACGTGTCCCGGAGAATGAATTTACCTGTCTTGGATCCTGCAACGAAATTAATCAGAAAAGAATAGTGGAGGAGTAGGAAAAATATGTTTCCACTTCCCTCAGTGCAAGCAGGAGACAGAACAAAATAAGGCCAATAGGCACAAAGGGATATTACAACTGGGAGAAGCCCAGTTGCCTAGCACCACGGGTTAAAAAATACTACTAGCTACATAACAAACCTGTTGGTCTAGTGGTTAGTGACTCTGACTGCTATGCCGGAGGTCGTGGGTTCGATTCCCACCCAGGACAAATGTTTGTGTGATGAGCATGATCATTTGTTCTGTGTCTGGGTGTAATTTATCTATAATAATTTGTATGTATACAACGTGTTTTTTTTGATATCCCATAACTCTAGGGTATGATTGAGGCCATATCAAAGAATCAACTGGCATATGAGTTACGTTCCAAATCTTCGTTATTTTTTTTTCATTTTTCATACAAAATAATTCGGCAAAGTCACGATTATTAATGTAAAACACCCTTACGTGAAATATGACAACGTCGCATTTTCTTAGCTTTAAATATGAATGATTGGTTTGAATAAAAATGAATTACTTGTATTTATCAATGAAACTTAGATACCTAGACACATCGAGGGTCTATTCTACTGCGAAGTTTGGCAACCTCGCAAAAGTAAAGATTCGTCATACTGGTGACATTTTTTGACCTAATTTAACTATGATTGATGATATCTCCGAAACGATGCATTTTTGGACCACCTATTCTAGGAGTTTTAGTATTATTTTTACCTACAGAATATAACCCTAGAGTTATGGAATATAAAAAAAAAACAGGTTGTATAAGTATGTTTATCAGTCGTCTAGTACTCAAGCTCTGCTTAGCTTGGGACTAGATGGCGTTGTGTGATAGTTGTGGAATATTATACTTACTCCGCAGAAACCACATCTAAAATCGGAATGATAGATACAGATAAAGTTTTAATTTGACCATATCCACTTTCAGGAGTTCCTGAACCGTCCCGGAGCCCTACAAGCGGTCTCAGAAGCCCTACAAGAGAACAAGTGCTCGGTAGCCCTGCTCCTCGGCATGGACCTCACGGAGGGCCTGCAGAGGGACACGGCGGTCTACTCACCAGACCATCCTGAGAAGGCCAAAAAGGTGAGAACTTGGAATTAAGAATAGAATAGAAAAATATTTATTTGATACTAGCTGGCCCGGCAAACTTCGTACCGCCTCAGAAACAGTTAAATAAGAAACCACCGTAGGCGCGGGCATGCGGGCGGTGAGTTAAGGGCAACTCGCTGTCCGATCATGGACGCAGCCCGGGTCGACGGCGCGTCGTGTTCCACGCGCGCCTCAAAGAGCGTCAGCATGATGACAGGGCCCCCTCTCAGAGGGCCAAAGCCTGCCGAGGTCGCGGGACTTATTTCATTACCGTGACCCCGGAACGTAAAAGGCTATTGAAGAACACCGTGGATTTTAGTCAGTACAAGTCTGACAGTCCCTCCCGCCCTGCCCAGGGTCCCACCTCAGTTTAAAAAAAAAGGATGACTTCTTAGATCATTTTACCACGTAAAAAAAACACTACAAAATATTATTTTTTTGTTCCAGCTAAGTAAGCATTTGCTTTCCTGGTCGACGGTGTCCCTGGGGCTCTCCCCGGAGCGTCTGAGCGCGGAGTGCCGCTACTACTGGCAACTGAACCTGTCCGCCTCTCGCAAGCACTACATACCCGCTGTTAATAATTTCACTGGAAATACATGACCATAATAAAATATCAAAGAGTTTTATTAACCGACTTCAAAAAAAGGAGGAGGTTCTCATTTCGGTCGGCTTTTGTTTTATTTTATTTTTTATGCATGTATGACGATTACTCCGACGTTTCTACTCCGGTTAGTGAGATTTTTTTTTGTTCGATGCAGTATTTGGTCCCATAAAAATTTCATCCAATTTGGTTCAGTACTTTTTGCAAAACGAACCTTATAACAAAGTGATATGCTGATTTGACATTTGACAGTTTATTTAGACGAGTGTTCAACAGGTGTTTAATTTTTTTGTGGTGAGACAGTACGTTTGTATAATATGGCGTCGTAAAAGAAAGAATACGACTGCTACAGCTTGGGAACGTCTTGAATCTTTTTGTCTGCTGACAACGTTTTAAAATCTTTGACATTCGATGTAAACAAAGACGCAGGTTTGTTAGATTTATTATTGTGCCATAGAACAAATACAATATATAAAATAAAAAAAAATAAGATCATTCAAAGTGCTGGTAGCGAGAGCACGGTTTTCTACTGTTTTTTGCTAAGCTGTACTAACAGCTAGACAACCTCAGAGTTCTCAAAAAGAGATTGCGGCGTTTCTGAGAATTTCACGATTTTTTATAGTATGTTTTTAAGCCTTTCTTTTTAAACTGTCCTAATTACCTATTACTTGACATTAGCGCAAAATAATTATATAGAATTGACGACATATGCGTATTTGGTTAGAAGCTTAAGTAAGTAATAAAATTAAGAAGTTTAACAATGACGTGTCGAGCGGCTATTATCTAGAATCTAGTCGAACCAATGCATTGTTTCATTTAACCATAAATTAGTTATTCGAGGCCATTGAGCAACGACGATATATTACTAGACTCCTAATAACAGGCGACCGATGTCTGTCAACACATTAGGCAAAAAAGTCTTATATCTGTCTTATTTCGAGCACTCCTGTGAGCCGTAAACATACCTTGAGACGGAACAGACCTTGAGTTAGCCAATCACAACGCAGTACCCCGTCCCCCTCGCTTACGTAGTACCTCAGCGAGTTGACAGAATATTTTTTGTTCCTTAGATCGTGCATGCGGAGTCTAGTAATATATCGTCGTTGCCGCCATCAAAGAAAGAAAGTCGTACCTTTAGCCACGAATGTCTTGTCCAGAGGGTACTCTGCGGTTTACCTAGCTGGGAGCTCCCACGTTGTGCCTCGTTTTTACTGAGTCGCGCGTTAAGTTTGGAAATAGTTGTCCTGCACGCGTAGCATGGCGCCGTAGAAACGGGTTTTCTCGACGGGAGAATAGACAAAATGACAGAACGTAAAAGATTTTTATCGATTTAAGCATAGCATGTTTAAAATATAGAAAAGATATTAATGTTTCTATTATTTAATGGTGTAACAATAGTGTCATATTTGTTCAAAAAAACAGTCGATTTGTATAGAAATAACGATGAAATAACTTTGTCTTTTCTTGGTAGAATAGAGATAGAATCGCCATGCTACGCGTGTGGGCTTCGAGGATCTTAGATGTTGTTCAGAACACGTTCACACACACAAATATTGAGAAAGTTCCTTAAATTACATTTTTATAACGATCGCACGTTCTACGTGCGCCGGTGAAATCTTGCACACAACACGCGCCATTGCAGAGCGCGGGGAACGCGGCCAAAAAAGACCTGTGATTGGACAGGACGTTTGAACGTTGTCATAACGCTCTGCCATTGGTCAAGTTTCTTCTCCGGAAGCCGAAGATCTTTATGGCTAGAGATTGGATAGGAATGGAATAAGATTTTATTTGAATTTTATATATGAATTCGAATTTAATGAATACGAAACACAAGCTCTGCTTAGCTTGGGACTAGATGGCGTTGTGTGAAAGTTGTGGAATATTATTATATTATTATTTTTTCACACTATTTGCTCGTAAAAGTCAAATTATATGTCAGACAAACCTACTGTAAAGCAAGTCATTGTTCCCTCTCGCTTGAGCCGGGCAATAATATTGTACTAAATTTCATTATTCCCTTGGGAATAATGTTATTTGAGGTTCCAAATTCAAATCAACCGTATGAAAACTTTCTCCAAGGAGTTGTATCAGTAATGGCGGCCGCTGGACGCAACATCGCTTGCAGTGGTGCCAACAACTATATTTTCTACTAGCTTCTGCCCGCGACTTCGTACGCGGATCCTGTTCCTTATGCCAGCGACAACGGGGTCGTCTAAATCGAAGATATGAAACGTCTGTTGTCCAATACCAATAGACCGGGTAAAAAAATAAATGGGAGTTTTGGCCAGTAGAGTCACATTTTTAATGATATACCATCGTCATCCAAAATCAGTTTTAAAGTCTTTCCGCCTTCACCGGGTTGAGGTACTCCCAGCTTATGTTATTTTATAGCGATAGTTTTAATTTCCACATCAGATGTTTCTGATCTTCGATTTTTATAAGTCAACAGGAAATGCTCATCAGACCGAGCAACTCTTGCTAAGACGTTATTCCTATATGTGTGTTATGGTGTAGCCGGCTCTTGGAGTTCCACAACAGGTGTTCCAGATCTTCGATTTTAAAAGTCAACAGAGAGTGCACAACTGCACATCAAATTAAAAACAACTTTTGCTGAAACGTTTTTCCTACAAATGTTATAGTATAGCTGGGCGCTTGGAATTCCACATGAGGTGTTACAGATCTCAAATTTTTATACCTCAACAAAGAATGCTCATCACGCTGAATAACTCTTGCTAAGACGTTATTCCTATATGTGTGTTATGGTGTACCGGGACTCTTGGAGTTCCACAACAGGTGTTCCAGATCCTCGATTTTTAAAAGTCAACGGAGAGTGCACATCAAATTAAAAACAACTTTTGCTGAAACGTTTTTCCTACAAATGTTATAGTGTAGCTGGGCGCTTGGAGTTCCACATCTTTTGTTCCAGATCTTCAATTTATATACGTCAACAGAGAATGCTCATCAGGCTGAATAACTCATGCTAATAAATCATTTCTATAAATGTTATAGTTAAGCTGGGCTCTTGGAGTTCCACAGTAGGTGTTCCAGATCTTAAATTTTTATACGTCAACAGAGAGTGCTCATCAGGCTGAATAACTCCTGCTAAAAAGTCATTCCTATAAATGTTATAGTTTAGCTGGGCTCTTGGAGTTCCACATTAGGTGTTCCAGTTATTCAATTTTATTCCTCATCAGAGAGTGCTCATCAGGCTGAACAACTCTTGTTAAGGCGTCATTCCTATACGTGTCATGGTGTAGCTGGGCTCTTGGAGTTCCATATAAGGTATTCCAGATCTTCAGTAAAAAGTAGCCTATGTCCTTTCTCAGGCTCTAAGCTATCTGTTCCTTTCATATAAATCGGTTCAGTAGTTTTAGCAGGAAAGCGAGACAGACAGAGTTACACTCGTATTTATAATATTATTAGTAGGGATTATACAACTTCATTGTTTTCAATGTATCGCTAGATTTAACATTTCAACAATCCCACTGTACTAAGCAATACGAAATTATTGAGTTGAACAAATATCATATTATCATTATTTTAAAGAAGAAACGTTAACTTATGTTTCAAATACAGTCTTTGCCTTCAAGAATAATCAGTTTTTTTGTAATAATACGTTTTCCTTAAGTTTGCCGTATATGATTACTTCCCAGAATTTGATCCTTAGCAACACTATCGAATGGTGTAATAATACAGTGTGTGTGTTTTTTTTTTCCAAAATCAGCGGGTTCGATTCCTGGCTAGGAATATTGAATTTTCCAAAATACAATGATGCAGTTTTAGTTTTTGTCAAATACGGCTTCGAGACTCCTTTCAATATTTTTCAATATTCCTCTTAGCTTCGGATATAGCCATTCAGCCTGTATAATGTTATAGTTTAGCTAGGCTATTGGTGTCGTCGCAAGACGATCTCCGGCCACCGTAGGCGCGGGCATGCGGACAGCGAGCAAAGGGCAACTCGCTGTCCGACCATGGACCATGCCCGGGTCGACGGCGCGTCGTGTTCCACGCGCGCCTCAAAGAGCTGTCAGCAAAATGACGGGGCCCCCTCTCAGAGGGCCAAAGCCTGCCGGGGTCGCGGGACTTATTTCTATTACCGTGACCCCGGAACATAAAGGGCTACTGAAGGACACCGTGGATTTTAGTCAGTACAAGTCTGACAGTACCTCCCGCCCTGCCCGGGGTTGGAGGTCTCATTTGATGATTTTACCACGCTTAAAAAAAAAATACTATTGGTGTTCCACATCAGGTGTTCGAGATCTTCAAGTTTTGTACGTCAACAGAGAGTGCTCATCAGGCTGAAAAACTCTTGCTAAGACGTCATTCCTGTATATGTTATAGTGTAGCTGGGCTCTTGAAGTTCCACATCAGGTGTTCCAGATCTTCAATTTTTATATGTCAACAGAGAGTGCTCATAATACCTAACAACTTTGCTAAGACGTCATTCCTGTATATGTTTTGGTGTAGCTTGGCTCTTGTAGTTCCACATCAGGTGTTCCAGATCCTAAAATTTATTCTCTCAGCAGAAAATGCTTATCACGTGGAACAGTTTTTGCTATCGCACCATTTTTGTATCTCTTATAGTTTAGCTGGTCTGTTGCGGTTCTGCACCAGGTGTTCAATATTCCAAAATAAATTATAGCCTATGTGTTGACCAGACTTAATACCTATACAATACAAAAAGAATCATTCAAATCCGTCCAGTACTTTTTGAGTTTATCCCGGACATACATACAGACAAACAGACAAACAGACACACAGACAAAAATTCTAAAAACTATATTTTTGGCTTCGGTATCGGTTCTAGATCCCACCCCAAGTATTCTTTTAAAAAAATATTCAATGTACAGTTTTGACTTTCCTACTATTTTATTATATGTATAGATCTCCATGGTTTAGACACGGAAAAGATAAAGCACCTACGGTCCTGAAATATATATTTTTTCACACTACTTGCTCGTAAATGTCATATTATACGTCAGGCAAACCTACTGTAAAGCATGACATTATTCCCCCTAGCTCGAGCCGGGAATAATATATGTACTTAATTTCATTATTCCCGTGGGAATAATGTGATTTGAATTTGGAACCACAAAGAAAACCGTATGAAAACTTTCACTAAGGAGTCGTATCAGTAATGGCGGCCGCTGGCAGCAACAGCTGATCGCTTACAGTGGTGCCAACTTCACGTTCGAAAGTTGTCGTACCACATCAAATTTCAAAATTCGAATTTATTTCCTCGCAGTAGGTGTGAAAAGCAGAGTACGCTCCTCGGGAGTAAAGCTGCCTTGTCTTGGGCTGACTTGAATCCCTCGCTACACTAAGGATTCTTAACTTAATTCCCTCGTTTCACTCGGGAATTAACACTTGAACCTCCTCGCTGCGCTACGGAGGTTCACCCCAGAATCCTTAGTGTAGTTTCGGGATTCAATACGCCCGTGACGTAAGGCATTGCTTTACTCCCTTGGTGCGTAATCTACTATTTCAACACATTTTTGCTCGAAAAATGCATTTAAAAAGCCTGTATACCTACATTGTTCGAAAGTTAAAAATTACGCACCATACAACGGAATGTGCGGTAAAATAGGTACTCTCACCTAAGTACCTATTTTACGGCATACCCCATATTCTGAAAGTTGGCAACGTTGCAAATGGCTGTCAAATATTAACAAATTTCAATAGATTTTTCTTTACTGTATGAAATTAAGAAAAATGGCTCTGTAATGCAATAAAATATTGATGAGGGAATGCAATAATTAATATCGTAACACCTGATAATTAAAACCAACTTTTACTACGACTGAACATTTATTGAAAACTCAAGACTTGACTCTTGCGCGTCTGTTACCGGAATGAATCAATCAACATGGCCGACACCACTTTTCATTTGTCTTAAAGAAACTTATTACAATATAACTTATTGAAATAATTACAAGATATCATAATAAACATTATCATGAATTAACAATAATTAAACGAGTCATATTTCTTTATAATAGTATTGCTGATGCTAAAAATATTGAACAAATCATTTGACCTACTCTTCAATGTCAGAATTATTCATTTTTGTTCCAAAATAAGTCAAAATAGTTTTCATTAATTTAATTTACAAATACAAAATAAGTTTTATTAAATATACTTGTGTATTTTCTAACAGTCGGCCATCCTGAACTTTTGCCTGACCTCAGGCAATAATTATTTATTTACAATTACAAAAAAAATATTGTTACATTGTCTAAAACTGCATAAAAAATATGGAAAACTTCTAGCCAACAAAAGATGATAAATAAATAATTGTAAAAAAGGAAATAAAACATAATTAATTTGTGTTACAAAGAGAAAAAAATATATAGGTATACATTTTGTGCCTTCGGCCATCCTTCTAATGAATATTGAATGACCTCATTCAATTGCTTAGTGTCTCTAGTTTAATCACTTCTTGTTGCACTCACACAGACACACACTTAAATTATTTTCACATTTTGTCAGGCACAGATTCTTCCGCGTCAATAGGTAGGTATATCTTTTCTCGTAATGGACTACACTACCGCGTACACACACAGGGTGTATCGGCCTAGTAGCTGATGTATATTACAGTGTACACGCACAGGGTGTAACTGCCTCGTAGTGATCCACATTACCGCGTACACACACAGGGTGTATCGGCCTTGTGGGTGATGTATATTACGGTGTACACACACAGGGTGTAACTGCCTCGTAGTGATCCACATTACCGCGTACACACACAGGGTGTATCGGCCTTGTGGCTGATGTATATTACAGTGTACACGCACAGGGTGTAACTGCCTCGTAGTGATCCACATTACCGCGTACACACACAGGGTGTATCGGCCTTGTAGCTGCTGTATATTACCGCGTACACACACAGGGTGTATCGGCCTTGTGGGTGATGTATATTACGGTGTACACACACAGGGTGTAACTGCCTCGTAGTGATCCACATTACCGCGTACACACACAGGGTGTATCGGCCTTGTGGCTGATGTATATTACAGTGTACACGCACAGGGTGTAACTGCCTCGTAGTGATCCACATTACCGCGTACACACACAGGGTGTATCGGCCTTGTAGCTGCTGTATATTACCGCGTACACACACAGGGTGTATCGGTTTTATTTAATACGCCAGTTACCGCGTACACTCGTCCAGTGTATCGGCCTCCTGGGCAATTTTAACGTGAAGAGATGTAGGCTTACAGTGATTGCCCCGCTCATCAGTCCACAGGCATGTGTGATTGTAGTTTCCAATCTCGGTCCGCTCATCATTAATTACAGTTAGACTTCGGCTTACTAACAAGTACTGTTATAAAGATATTTGATATAATTACGTAAATACTGAATGCATAATTATAGAATATAAAATCAATGGTAAAGGTACTATCAAAATAA
This sequence comes from Agrotis ipsilon, assembly GCA_028554685.1. Lineage (NCBI taxonomy): Eukaryota > Metazoa > Arthropoda > Insecta > Lepidoptera > Noctuidae > Agrotis > Agrotis ipsilon. The sequence continues at coordinate 43,759 of JAPNUC010000048.1, read as the reverse complement.
TAAAGGTAAGTAAAATACCACAATTTTGAAATGTCATCATTCAGCGGCTGATTCACCATCAACATCCTCACCTTCGTCATCGGAACTACCAATGGGCCCTAATCGTATCCATGGCTTCATTTTATCAGCTGAATAAACATTTTTATATTTCCTTTTTGAAAATCCGTCAACACTAGAAACTTCATAACGGTCATTACCCAAGACACCGGACACTTTATACGGACCGCTATAAGGAGGGACAAGTTTGTTACTAGTACCAACATTATGAACGTTTTTCAACACCATTACTAAATCTCCTACTTTATACACGTGTGCAGTGCATCGCTTCTTGTCAAACCGAGCTTTCATCGACTCCTGTTCCTTTCTAATATGAGAAGCTACTTCATTACGGGTCTCATTTATATCTTTATCTACATCCAAATTCGTTGAAACTTCATGCAAATGACTCTCAGCAATGTTAACAGTACGCTTACCAAATACGACCTCAGCTGGTGTTTTACCAATACCCTTGTTTAGTGTATTATTTAAGCTCCATTGTACCTTGTTAAGTTCCGTATCCCATTTACGATCGTCTTGGTCAAAATTAAGAGCGGTTAGCGAGCTCAGAATCGAACGGTTATACCGCTCGATTTGTCCGTTTGCCCGAGGAGTGGCAACCGCATTTTTGACATGCTTTATTTGATTCGAGGTAATAAAACACTTAAATTCATCCGAGGTAAAACTAGTCCCCCTGTCGGAAACTATGACTTTTGGACAACCAAATAAACCTATAACTTCTCTCAAAACCTGTATCGACGTTTTACTTTTAGTATTCCTGACAGCCCGTAGTATAATAAATTTTGTAAACGCGTCAACTATTCCTAATACATAAGTATTGCCGCTCTTGCTGCGTACAAATGGACCTACATGATCTATATGGATACATTCGAAAGGCGTGGTAGGCTTTGGTATCGGATGTAACATCCCCTGTTTCCTACCGGAAGGTTCTTTAGCGTAGGCACACTGGATACATGCCCGCACATATTTCCTCACAAACCGTGCCATGCCCGGGAACCAGTAGTCTCTCCGCATTTTATCTAAGGTCTTTTCGAAAGAAAAGTGACCGCTTTCGTCATGGCAAAGAAGGCAAACTTTCCATCGAGCGTCACGTGGTACTGCCCATTTAAAATCATCCCCAACTCTTCTATATATTTTACCATCTTTTAGAGAATAATTATTTAGTATATCTTTTGCCTCCAAACAATTCTTATCCAATATGCATTTGATAAGTTTTAATTTGGGATCAGATAATTGTACTGAAAGCAAAGTTTGAGCATCTGAATTAATGCTAAACACATTAATCTCCATTTTGTCATCTTCAGTGTATGGTAAGGGATTGCGACTTAAAGCATCCGCGTGCTGAAGTTGAGCTCCGGGTCTATATTCAACTGTGAAATCAAAGTCTTGGACAAGGAGCCACCATCTGGCTATTCGTGGTATGAGATCACGTTTCGTTAATGTAGTCCTTAGCGCATTACAATCCGTTACCACTCTGAACTGGATACCGAGCAGGTAAACACGGAAACGGTTAAGGGACATCACAACCGCAAGCGTCTCCAACTCATATGAGTGGAGATGCTGCTCTTCGGGAGAGGTCTGTCTACTGTAGTAGGCGACAGCTTGAAGAGGAGAGTTTTCATTTTCCCTTTGTAACAAAACCCCGCCTATACCCAATTGGCTGGCGTCGGTATGCAGCTCCGTGAGGTGATTAGGATTGTATATACTAAGAACCGGTCTTGAAGTCAGGGATTCTTTAATTTGTGCAAATGCATTAACTTGTTCCTCACCCCATCTCCAAGGTGTGTTAGCTCTCGTCAAGGTTGTGAGGGGCCTAGCTATAGTCGCAAAGTTACGAATAAACTTTCTAAAAAAACTAGCCAGGCCTATGAACTGGCGGATTTCATGCGGATTTCGAGGCGGCGGAAAAGCCAACACTGCGTTTGTTTTACGTGAACCAGGCCTAATTCCTTCTGACGATATCTCAAATCCTAAATATTCGATTGTTTTCCGGAAGAAATTACATTTCTGTAAGTTAAGCGATAAATTAGCCTCCCGCAGCATATCAAGGACATGTTTTAATTTGTTGATTCCTTCGTCAATTGACCTTGAACCTATAACTATATCATCCATGTACGCAAGAACGCCAGGTATTTTGTGTTTGCTTAGCAACGAATGGACCATCCTTTGAAATACTGCTGGGGCGTTTGTTAGACCAAACGGCATACGATTATATTCGTAGTGGCCGTCTGGAGTAACAAACGCCGTATAAGGTTTGGAATCTTCTGACATTGGAATTTGATGGTAGCCTTGAGTAAGATCTAGTGTGCTAAAATATGTTTGTCCCTGAAGTTGATCTATCTGGTCGTCGATTAACGGCATAGGGTATTTGTCTTTAACCGTCTTCCGGTTAAGTGCCCGGTAATCGACGCACAGACGTAGTTCGCCATTTTTTTTTGGTACTAATATTATCGGGCTGGCATATTCCGAGTTCGATTCCCGAATAATGTCACTAACCAGAAGTTCATTTATAATTTGTCCAACCTTCTCTCGTTCTGCTAGAGACAATCTATAAGGTCGGTAAGTTACAGGAGAAGTGTCATTTAAGGTAATTTTCATTTCTGCCACAGACGTTTTTCCTAGCTCAATGGTTGAAAACGCGAAGCAATCTCGATAATTATTTAAAATATCTATCAATTTACCTACAGCCCCCGTGTCTAAATCTGCGTCAACATTTAAATCATCCAATGTAATTAGTTTAAAATCAGTAGAGAAGCGCCGGACGTTCATAACGTAACTATTTTTAATGTCATCGGGGAATATTTCATTAGGTATACCTATACCTCTGGTTAAAATTTTATCTTTAGCGAAAAATAGCTCTCTACCATTGAGGGGAATCAGAATCACGTGCCCAATACCTTTGGTAATAGGATATAGTCCAGGTAGAATTAAATATTCCGAACCTTTGTTCATCCTTAGATCAGACGTAATACTCACAAAACCAGTAAAAATAGAGCTACTGCTCACCTCAATAGGACAAATATGATTAACTGTAGATTCGTTTCTAATCTTAAGGACAATTAAATTGGACTTGTTTGATGTAACTTGATACAGAATTAATTCTTTGTCTGATTTAAATACTCTCACTGAAGGGTGTTCTGTTAGAGACTGTCCTATCAATATGTCAGTGGGCAAATAACAATCTGGAACAACGAATGCTGATAATTGCAATTCCACGAGGTCTATTTTTATGCTGACATCTACTCTTCCATTAGGAATAATCGCACTATTTCCAAACCCTCTAAGGGTCGGTAAATTATCAGTATTTAAACTTAATTTTAATGTTTTACAAACGTTATCACTTACAAGAGTGCACTCACTCCCAAAATCTACATATCCAATTACACTATTACCATTTGCTTTTATTTGTTTAAAGTACTTTTCATTACTGCCTACAGTCTCATCAATATTCATGACTTGCTTTGAAGTAAGTTTTGTATCATTACCTTTTGTGTTGGTGGCAGTCGTATTGTTAACATTAGATTTGTCACCTAAATAAACCCTACAATTGGATTCTAAATGACCATGACGTTTGCATTTGTTACATTTAACAATCTCTTTGGTACAATTTGCTACAGTGTGACCTACTTCTCTACAATTGTAGCAGGTAATGGTTTGAGGTATTTTTCTATTCGTTGAGAAGTCATTAGAACCTTTAGATTTATTTTCTTGGGTCTCAGGATTTTTTCGTGAATTATCAATGTAATTTCGCTCTCTAATGTTATGTGAAATATTGCGGAAATAATTCAACACTTGGTCAGGTTCATTAAACTGAGCCCCTTGAATATTCATCCTAATATTATTGTCATAAACCCCATGGCTTAAACAGTCCACTGCCTGTCGGCCTTTTAGTTGACATCGATTTATCAACATAATTTTGTCATAAAAATATTCTACCAATGTTTCATTACGTCGACTTTTCCGATTTAACATTTCAACTAAGAGGTCGGCGTAGTTCTGATCACTTGGAAACGTTGTCAACAGTTTTTGTTGCCATTCTTTCCAAGTGAACTTGACAGTAGTAAGGCCATCATACCACTTCTTCGCTAACCCGGATAGTTTTGGTAAGGCATAAAAGATGGTTTGCTGTTCTGTCCATCCATAAATTTCAGCGGATTCGTTAATTTTAGCGAGCCAATCGTTTATAGTTTGGCTCTTTGATGTTGGGTCGAACTCGGTAATAACATTCTGCGAGCCCTGCACGTGAGTAGAATTATTGCTACGAACGTTAGTTCCACCTTGTAATGCACTTATTAATTGATGAAGGATATTTTCTGAGCTGTTTTCTAAACGACTAGATCGAGAATGTGTTTCTAATCGCTTGTCAGAAGACTCGCTCGAAACCCGACTTCTTGATCTATCTCGATCGTGCCGACGTCGTACGCGATAACGCGACTTCATATGACGTTGCGGTTCCGGTGAGTTTATGCGTGACCTATGGCTAATATGTCGCGAGCGAAAATGACAACTGCGAACATTATCGCGCTCATCACTTTTAGAAGAGACAGAATGTGAACGACGATGTCTTGGCGGGGGAGAATCTATACGGGATCTGCGACTGGACTGACTTCGTCGTGAGTAAGACCGACCACGACGATTTCTCACGGACCGACGGCGGTGACGTTTGCGATTTTTAACATAACGATCCGATTTACTAGAACTCGAAGAGGAACTATCACTGGTGGAACTACGGTGTCTTTTACGACTCATTCGCGTCGATCTAGTCTGGTTCCTAATCGTAGTTTGTTTTGTACAGGGCGTAGGCTGTGGCACAGAGCCCTCAGGCGTGTAACCACGATCTTCCATTATATACCTCCTCAAATAACGACTATAAATGTAATTGAATTAAAAAAAAAGTAAGCTTATATAATACTGATAATTACTTGTATATCTTCAATCTATATATATAAAATTCAAAACTGACTGACTGATCTGACAACGCACAGCCCAAACCGCTGGGCCTAGAAACTTGAAATTTGGCATAAACCTTCCTTATACCACGTAGGTGAGCACTAAGAACGGATTTTGCGAAATTCGGCCCCTAAGGGGTTGTTTTTGGGGTTGATAGTTTGTATGAAACTTCGCTACTACAGGTGCTAGGAATTCCAAATTTTGCATAGGGTGTCTTTTTAGAACGCAGATGCTAACTATGACGGGATTTTGCGAAATTCGACCCCTAAGGGGTTTGTTTTTGGGGACGATAGTTTGTATGAAACTTTGTTACTGCAAGTGCTAGGCATCTCAAATCTTGCATGCCGGTTCATTTTAAGACGTAAATGCTCAACAAGGTAAAAATTTTGTGAAATTTGACCCCTAAGGGGTTGTTTTTGGAGTTGATAGTTTTGAGACTTAATTTTTTACATATGGGTTCTTTTTTGGACGTAAGTGATACTAAAGACGGGATTTTGCGAAATTCAACCCCCAAGGGGTTGTTTTTAGGGTTGATAGTTTGTATGAAACTTTGTTACTACAAGTGCTAGGAGTCTCAAGACGTAAGTGATAGTTAAAACTTTTTTCAAAAAAAAAATTAACCGCCTTCAAAAACAACCACAAAAAAGGGTAAAATAACCTACAAAATAACTTTTCTTTCGGAAGTCGGTGGCTTTGTTTTATTATTTCGATGTCTTTTTGCCACCGACTTCCGAAAGAAAAGTTATTTTGTAGGTTATTTTACCCTTTTTTGTGGTTGTTTTTGAAGGCGGTTAATTTTTTTTTGAAAAAAGTTTTTTATTTTACTCTTTTTAGTTTTAATATTCAACCCAAATTCATGGCAAATACATCATTTTCTTACATGTGCACTAGAATTTTGTAATCCGTAGCACCGGTATTAACATCGCCCATGTTGTGTACATAAAAGAAAGTTCCAATAAAATTCCCTATCTCAAAAAATGCTGAACAGAGTTCGATGAAACTTGCAGTATTCCCTAAGGTGAACGATCCTTAATACAACAAAAAAACAATTTTCAAAATCGGTCCACAATTGGCGAAGTAATCGCGTAACAAACACGCAAAAAGTAAAGATCATCGTGTCATCCAAGTAGGCGAAATTAATAAAAATGCTCACAAAATAAAAAGTACTGAACCAAATTTGATGAAATTTTTATGGGACCACACTGCAAGTATCCTGCATCGAACAAAAAAAGAATCACACTAATCGGACTAGAAACCTCGGAGTAATCGATGTACATACATAAAAAAAAAAAAAAAAAAAAAAAAAAAAAAAACATACCGACCGAATTGAGAACCTCCTCCTTTTTTTGAAGTCGGTTAAAAACGGGATTGATGTATTGATATAAATTTTACAGGAGGTTCTACTTTAGACATAGGTTCTCACTAGGTGAGGATCTTGCGAAATTTAACCCCTTAAGAGTACTCAATACTCAATACGTTTATTGCATTCCACTGTTTTGGGGTTGTTAGCAAGGAATCCCAATATATTCAATAGGGTTATTTTAAGAACGTAGGTACCACCCAAGACGGGATACTGCGAGTAGATAGAAATTTTGTTGAATATTGATTTAGATTTTCGAAAAGTATAGAGGGTGGCTGGGAGTAAAAATTCACAAAAGCAAAGTTCGAAAATCACGCGGACGAAGTCGCGGGCGGAGTGCTCGTACGTATATATAGATTAGAAAGATCTACCTGCAATTAAAAACGAACCGAGAAAATGGAAACGAAAAAAAATCACAACAATATCTGGAAAAGAATAATACCTTTGTTGACATCTTTAGAGTAACGTTATAGATCTTATTGTTAAACACAGTCACCATTTAGTGTCTAGTATGAGCACTAAACATCAAATCATTATGACACTTCATAAACCAGCGTAAGTTAAGAATAGAAGTAATAAATTCGTATACCGTTATACGACAACAATACGTATAATATTTTCTTAATTTAAATGTATGTTTAATATGATATTTCAGCACAGATTTACAAATAACAACTTTGGAATAAAGAAATCATTTCTCGACAGTATACCCACATTGTAAATAAGAAAATTCACTTGCCAAATACTGCCTGTTAATTATACATTACCACAATTAGCCACAGGTAAATTTCATCCACCACTTCTGAATTTGATAATTAAAACCAACTTTTACTACGACTGAACATTTATTGAAAACTCAAGACTTGACTCTTGCGCGTCTGTTACCGGAATGAATCAATCAACATGGCCGACACCACTTTTCATTTGTCTTAAAGAAACTTATTACAATATAACTTATTGAAATAATTACAAGATATCATAATAAACATTATCATGAATTAACAATAATTAAACGAGTCATATTTCTTTATAATAGTATTGCTGATGCTAAAAATATTGAACAAATCATTTGACCTACTCTTCAATGTCAGAATTATTCATTTTTGTTCCAAAATAAGTCAAAATAGTTTTCATTAATTTAATTTACAAATACAAAATAAGTTTTATTAAATATACTTGTGTATTTTCTAACACACCGAATACATAGTTTTAGACGAAGAAAAAGCATTTGGAAACTTTCCAATGCCTTTTATATACCGGAAACGGTTACAACATCAATTTCAGTGTTTTAATTACATTTCTACATCTATTTTCTATTGCACTACACAGCCTTATTTATTTTTCCATACAAAGTCAAAGTCAAATCATTTATTTCAATTAGACCATCAAAGAGGCACTTTTAAACGTCGAATTAAAATTAAGGAAATGGGATGGGATGGGATTGATTCTACACCCATTCGCAAAGGTAGGTTGTATGAAGAAGAATGGGCAAGAAAATCCATACTTACTCTTTTTAAAAATGTTTTACAATATTTTTAAATCATTACAGAAACATTGTCAAATTAAATAAAACTTGTAAATATTTGACAGCTATTAGCGACGTTGCCAACTTTCTCGTTACGCGCCCTTAACTTATAGAAACAACCACCATTGTGTCTCATCAGAGCTGCAAATCCCAAAAACTAAATGAGATTAGTCCTTCATATTGTTTCCGAGATTCCGGTATTGTGTAATTAGTAGCTACGTTATTAGCAGTAGAGTTGTTTATGACTGTCATTATTATTGTTGAAGCGATTATTGAATTCTTTTGTGTTGTTATTGTTAAAAAATGTCGTTTTATGCGGCATCACTCAAAATTAATACCCAAAAAACCGGGCTGGCTCACGTACACCAACAAAACAAAATAATTCAATAATCTGTTAAACAATAATAATGACAGTCATAAACAACTCTACTGTCAATAACGTAGCTACTAATTACACAATACCGGAATCTCGGAAACAATATGAAGGACTAATCTCATTTAGTTTTTGGAATTTACAGGACTGACGAGACACAATGCTGGTCGTTTCTTTAAGGCGGCACACTACTTCAATATAATCTTACTCGCTCGCACTTGCACGTACCACGCACTATTGCTTGCTCTTTCTTATAGTTGTCTACGCGAAAATCTATTTATTTTAAGGCGAAAAAATAGGAGATTCGAAAAACTAAATAACATAAGACCTGCTTTATAGTTAGTTCAGTTAGTATAAAAAGTTTCATAATCTAATTTTAAGTATTTTATGATTGCCAGCGATTTATTGTTCAATTTAGAGGTAACTTTGGTATTTTTTTGTATCCAGATTTTTTTATGGAATCGTGTTTTCGCCAAACATAAACATGAATCTGCAATTTTACCATATTTTTATTTCAAAATTAATGCTGCAGTGATTTCGGCGTATCAGAGGATTCTGCTAAGCCATTTGAGGTAGTATGCCCTCTTAAGTTAAAAAGCAGAAAGAACGTGTTTAGCTCTTAACTTAATTTGTAACCATAAGCTGATAAAATGATTGAAACTTCGACAACAACATACCAAAGTGAAAAATAATGTCAAAGTCAAATGTTTTTATTTCACATAGGCCCATGAGGGCACTTATAAAACGTCGACGAAAACGTGCTCGGTTCGGGTTGGTCGATTCCATGGAGAAGAACCGGCAAGAAACTCCATGGTTACTCTTTTAAAAATATGGTATGTTTAGAAGCTGATTGTTACAATTTTTGAATTACTTAGATATGTGAGAAAAACGTAGGTCTGATAACAAGGGGGAAGTCCCTACAAAATTAGCACTACAAAAAAAGAGAGAAAAAAAAATTGATAAACACACGACCTACAGTGTTCTCACACTCACAAACAAGGACTATGACAGAATAAATAATGGTTTTAGCAAACACTTTTACACATCAACCACTATGTTTGTAAGTTTATATCTAGATGAGGCCGGTGTTTCGTACCTGACTACTCAGAGGAAATAGCTGAAATAAACTCAGAGGTCACTGTCTCTTTTAAAGTCCAGACATCAAATTGGTTAAGTTAAGGACCATGCAGTTTTGTGTCTGAGATCGTCTTTTGAAGAAAATAATATTATAGATATTAAGGACGCGTATTCTGAAAGTTGGCAACGTTGCAAATAGCTGTCAAATATTTACAAGTTTTAATTAATTTATCAAACTTACTGTATGAAAATAAGAAATATGGTTCTGTAGTGCACTAAAACATTGATATAGGAATGCAATCAAAACGTATGTAAAAAAGACACTTGGAAAATTTCAAAAGTTAAACTTTTTTTTACATCTAAAACTATATGTTCGGTGCTACGATATTAATTATTGCATTCCCTTATCATTTTTTTTTGTGCACTACAGAGCAATTTTACTAATTTCCATACAGCATCATTGCTAAATGAATTAAAACTTGTTAATATTTGACAACTATTTGCGACGTTGCCAACTTTCAAAATAAGCACTATTAAATATTTTTGAGTGAAATTATGAGACCATACATTACTCTTGAGTCAGACTTACTTATAGTAATCAACTAATAAAAATTTTAGCAACTACTTAACTTATCACTTTTTAACTCTTTTCTTTCATTATTAATTAATTATTTCGTACTGATAACCATTGCTTCAGCGGTACTTAATTAATGAGTGCCTAATGACACAAAAAATATTTCTACGAAATCAATAATTGTTATAATTGCCTTTAATAACAAGCACAACTTTATCAACTTAATTTGCTCAATTCGCTCTCTAGAAACAAATATTTCTAACAAGTACTTAATTTATCGTCTCCGTGAATTTTATTTGTATGTGACATGTACATAAGATTAAAAAAAAATGAGAATAATTAATAACAAGCTGAGCTGTCAATTGAATTTGACAGTTAAACCTATGACTCTGTTCAGCGAACTCTCGTTAATTTAATTTTTATTCAGCGAAAAATTCTCCGGCCGTCTTAAACGCACCCCTGTTGAACACTTGTCTAAAAAAACTGTAAATATCAAAACGACATTTTACGTTAACATTAAGGGCCGTTTTGCAGTAACACTTTTTTATACACGCGTTAAACAGGTATTTATTTTTTGTAGTAAAACGGCAAATTATCAAATAAACGGTTTTCGACAGAGACACTCGTATTCACTCGAGTGAAAAACCTTACAAATGTGATAGTGATGAAATAGTTATTATACAGGGAGGAATTTTGTATTGCCACCTGGAGGGAAATTACTCTTAATACTGCAGATAGAAAATTTTACTCAAAGGAAACATTCCTTTATTTTTGAATAGAAAGCAAACTGCATTCAAAGATTTTTAAATAGTTACATGGTTGAACCAGGAATCGAACCCGCTGCACGAAAAAAATAATTACCCAGTAGTTTGATCATACCGATCGAAAGGCTTCATCATAAGGATTATTTTTTGCTAGATAACATAGTATCAGAAATAAAAGGCAGGTCATGAATTTTAACATTTTATGTGAAAATTTGTTCAGAAAAAGAAAAAACAGTACTTAGACGTTTTATTGCAAATATTCACCACAACAAGATCAAAAAGTCGTCAGGGAGTGAAAATCAAAAGAATGCGACTTTGTATTCAACAGTATGATAAGGGACTCATTTTGAGGTTTGATAAATTGATTATTTTGTAACAAAACTATTAAAATTCATGGTCTTCCTTTTATTCCTAACACTGTTATTATGTCTTAAGGATTATTTTTTGCTAAATAACATAGTGTCTTAACAGTTAGTTTTATAAAGTAAAGTAGTAAAATGAAATGTGTACTGCACACCTGCGTTCCCATGGCGCGGCTTCCTCAAAGGCTTATAGAGTTAGTAGTAAGTAGTACTCAATTATTTCCTTTCATTGTAGTCATAAAACCCTTTTTACAAAACGTCATATTTCACAAAATATTTAAGAAAAGCATTTTATTGTTTAAACAAATGACTGGCGTAACACGCTACCTGTGTATATCGTAGACTTCCCCACCATAACACCGCAAGCCGGTAACCCCGCCCCCCGCACGACCGTGCGCGTACGCAGCGACAGCTCACTAGTAAAACACCATTCTAACAGTGAACGCACACGTCATAGGACGTATCTCTTACCGCCTCCGCGCTCTCGTATTCCTTTCTCTGTGTTCAATAATTATGACGAGTTTTTACATACCCTTAAACACTTGGTATCATAAAGAGGTACTCGCGACGTTGCACCAGCACAACTTGTATAATGGTCTGGTCGCGCTGCCAGCGCCGTCCACTCCACCGCCGCCGCTGAGTATTTCTGCTGAAGAACTTGTGGAAGCACTCCGACCGCATCTTCTGTCACTCAAGCGCATGCGGGCACTCGGTTATCCTTTAGAGATATACCCGAATTCGTTGAAAGCGGTGTTTTATATTAATCCTCCGCGTCGACGTAGCACTCTGGTTAACTTGGACGTCAACACTCCGGAGTTTACGGCCGACTCACAAGGTGCATGCGGATTATCTGAACGAGCCAAGAGTGTTGATGAAGCTGATACAGTGGAACGTATCTTGTGTGTACGTTGTGATAAAATGTTCAGAATGACTCGCGAAGGTGCATATCTCAAGAACGAACCGTGTGTCCATCATTGGGGGCGTGTGAATGCGAACTGTTACTATACTTGCTGCAACTCCCCATGGGGTGCCAGAGGTTGCAGCACAGCTCCTTTCCATGTCTGGAACGGAACTCGTCGAGGAATGAATGGACCTCTCGATGGTTTTGTTCGTGCTCGTTCACCTCGCGGTGGTGTATACGCCATCGATACTGAGATGTGTTACACAACGGCAGGCTTGGAATTAGCTAGTGTTGTGGTCGTCGCTGCGGATGGCCGACCTGTATACACATCACTAGTGAAACCAAGCGCTCCTGTAGTTGACTATAACACCCGTTTCTCTGGCATCACTCCTCACATCTTGGCGGGCGCGACTAAGACGCTAGGAGATGTTCAAAATGAGATTCTTCAATTCGTGGGTACGGACACGATCCTCATCGGCCATGCCCTGGAGAATGACCTGCGTGCGTTGAAGTTATTACACGGGGCAGTGGTGGACACGTGTGTGCTGTACCCTCACGAGCGGGGCTTCCCTCGTCGCCGCTCGCTGAGGGAGCTCTCTGAGGAGTTCCTCGGGCGGTCAGTACAGAACGGTAGTTCCGGCCACTCGCCTCTGGAAGATGCTCGAGCTGCGATGGACCTGGTACTTCTCAAAGTGTTTAAAGAACGAGCTCATCAGACACGTGTTTCGGCACTACTCTCCATGCCACCGCCCTACAACCCGTTAATAATGCCGCCTCACTACTTTGTTAATCATAATGTTTAAATAAGTAATTTTAATTAATTCTAAGAGTATCAATAAATTTTGTAATTAATATGTGTATAGATTGGAGTTGAGAGAGGCCCTTGTACAGCAGTGGGACACTATGGCCTGATATAATAAATAATGCCCGTGCCACACTTATTTGATCAAATAAGTGTGCACATGTCTGGCGCCGGCCTTACGCTAGCTCGCAGTTCGCACTGCTGTGTACAAACATGCCTATTTGATCACATAAGTGATCAAATGTGTGGCACTGGCATAATGTGTATAGATTGTAAACTGATGACTGATATAGTTTATGTCGTAAAGTTGAATAAGATGTGCGTTCTGTTCAGTATTTTATATCAAATCGAATTGTAATGATAACAATATACGTGATAATTTTTCTATAAAAATACTTGTGTTTGTTACTACATACCCATAAAACAACTTATAAAAGACCTTAAAAAACACCACGCAACTACATAGTATAAACAGGAGCCTTACCACGAGCTCTTAACGCGATCTAGTATAGGCTGTGGAAAAGAGACAGAGCTATACAAGTTGTCTTGCGCTATCTCTTTCCCACAGCCTATAGAGTCACGTTTTAAGAGTTCGTGGTAGGCCACCTAAAGTTTTCCGAAAGGAGATGCATAACGCTGCCATGAAAGTTTAACCCAGCGCGTACAAGCATGAAACAAAATATTTTATAAAGAAATAAGGTTATTTAATGGACCTGTACATTTTTTTATAACTATAAAACTTGGAGGTGACGAGATATAAGACATTTTAGGTGAGCATCTTAGAATAACGGACGGAAGAGCTCGTGGCTAAATAATTACAGCCGCACAGGCCGATCTACCGGGTTAAGCCGCGCTTGCCGAGGTAGGTCTGTGGATGGGTGACCATTTGTCATAGCGAGTTTCTTTTCTTCGGAAAGCACGTAAAGCAGTTGGTCCGGGCTGTCATTTGTAAAACTTTGACAGTCGTTACTGTTAGTCAGAAGCTCTAAAGTCTGACAACCAGTCTTACCATGGGGTATGGCATTGCCCAGTTACTGGGTTGTGGAGGTCCGACAGGCAGTCGCTCCATGTAAAATACTGATATCCAGCTGAAGCCGGCCCCAATATAGTTGGGAAAAGGCTAGGCAGATGATGATCTTAGAATAACGGATAACATTTCAAGTAGAACGTTATGAATATAGCTTGAATAGTGGAATACTATGGGGTTGCTGTTCGACTTGCATCAGACTTTGAAAATGTCTACCAACCAGTAACTAGTACACTCGGATACACATCAAGCTATGAAAACCAGCATTAGCTGATCGTTTATTGTGTGTAAAAATCGTATAAAGCGAGACCAAGACAAACTGGTTATGTATAGCTTGATGTGTAGCCGTGTGTACTAGTTACTGGTTGGTAGACATTATCACAGATATATTCTTTTTTACCGATGCTACTACTAGTACGAGTAGCACCACGAGCAATATACGGTCTCAAAGCTAAGTTGCGGTCCGACGGATAAGAAGGAAGGACGACAGTAGATGGCGAAATATAAGGTGTCGTCCAATTTTAATTACAGTACGATGGCTGCGACTACAGTACCTAAATCAGGTCGAATAACAGACACGTGTTTTAAAAAAAAATGTGTTTACATGCTGTGTACTAGAATTTTGTAATCCGTAGCACCGGTAATAACATCGCTCATGTACACATTAAGCTAATAAAATACCCTATCTCAAAAACCGCTGAACCGATTTAAGTAAAACTTGCAGCATTCCCTAAGGTGAACGATCCCTAGTACAACAAAAAAAAAAGAATTTTGAAAATCTGTTCACAAATAGCGGTGTAATCGCATAAGAAATACACAAAAAGTGAAGATCATCACATCATCGACTTAGCGGAAATAAAAAAAAACGCTCACAAATTAAAAAGTACTGAACCAAATTGGATAAAAATTTGATTGGAACAAATGGCAGGTATCGAACAAAAAAAGAATCACACTAATCAGACTAGAAACCTCGGAATAATTGATATACATACATAAAAAAATACCGACCGAATTGAAAACCTCCTCCTTTTTTAACCGACTCATGTATGTCTCGCAACTTTTTGTACATGAATCTAACAGAATTGAAAATAGTCAGTTTTGCTGATATCAGGATTAAAATGAGCATGACGTAGTACTGTTGAATCGTCGAATGATTCTAAATGAAAACCATTCCGTCACTATCACATTTGTAAGGTTTTTCACCTGAATGGATACGAGTAAACGGAAAACCGTTTATTTGACAATGTCCCGCCTTACTTCAAAAAAATAAACATCTGTTCAACGCTTGACTAAAAAAAGTGTTACGGGGTCGCGGGATGCATTTCTATCACCGTGACCCCGGAACATAAAGGGCTATTGAAGGACACCGTGGATTTTAGTCAGTACAAGTCTGATAGTAAGGGGTTGGAGGACTCATTTGATGATTTTACCACGGTAAAAAAAAAGGGTTCAACAGATATTTAACTTTTTTTGTGGTAAAATGGTAATTGTTAGAACTAAACTTGTACAGAAATAAAATTAAGTAAATGATAAAGTAGTGCTTGTTATTAACGGCAATTATAACAATTATTGATTTCGAAGAAATATTTTTTGTATCATTAGCCACTCATTAATTAAGTACCGCTGAAGCAATGGTTATCAGTACGAAATAATTAATTAATAATGAAAGAAAAGAGTTAAGAAGTGATAAGTTAAGTAGTTGCTTGAATTTTTATTAGTTGATTACTATAAGTAAGTCTGACTCAAGAGTAATGTATGTCCTCATAATTTCACTCAAAAATATAATTATCATCACTAAGAGTGCTTATTTTGAAAGTTGGCAACGTCGCAAATAGTTGTCAAATATTAACAAGTTTTAATTAATTTAGGAATGTTACTGTATGAAAATAAGTAATATTGCTCTGTAGTGCGCTAAAAAAATGATAAGGGAATGCGATGTCGCTGTCGAAGTTTCAATTATTTTATCAGCTTATGGTTACAAAGTAAAAAGTTACGAGCTAAACACGTTCTTTCTGCTTCTTAAGTTAAAGAGGCAACCGCCATTGTGTCTCGTCAGTCTTGTAAATTCCAAAAACTAAATGAGATTAGTCCTTCATATTGTTTCCGAGATTCCGGTATTGTGTAATTAGTACTACGTTATTAGCAGTAGAGTTGTTTATGACTGTCATTATTATTGTTTCACAGATTATTGAATTCTTTTGTTTTATTGGTGTACGTGAGCCAGCCTGCTTTTTTGGGTGTTTTGAGCTGATACCGCATTACAAAATCTTACGAAAGCCGAAGGAAGAAGAAAAAAAGACATAATGAAATGTCTTGTTTAAAAAAGATTTTTTTAAATATCCAATGATTGTTGCAGCCAAACGCGATATAAAATCGCTGACAAATAAACATACAGGTATAACTGAGATAATAAAACCTAATTTATCCGTAACTATTATTTGAAATTTTCTTTTTTTTTTAATAAGGCATTAATTTCAAAAATGTCCTCTTTTCTTTTCCGTTCGGCTTTCATAGAAATTATTAAAGCGGCATCTGCTCAAAATACCCAAATAAGCAACAAAAGCAGGCTGGCTCACGTACACCAACAAAACAAAAGAATTTAATAATCTGTTAAACAATAATAATGATAGTCATAAACAACTCTACTGTTAATAACGTAGCTACTAATTACACAATACCGGAATCTCGGAAACAATGTGAAGGACTAATCTCATTTAGTTTTTGGGATTTATAGGACTGACGACACACAATGGTGGTCGTTTCTTTAAGTTAAGGGCGCGTAACGAGAAAGTTGGCAACGTTTCTAATAGCTGTCAAATATTTACAAGTTTTAATTAATTTGACAATGATACTGTATGAAATTAAGAAATAAGGCTCTGTAGTGCATTAGAAAATAGATGTAGAAATGCAATTAAAACACTGAAGCTGATGTTGTAACCGTTTCCGGTGTATAATAGGCATTTGGAAAGTCTCCAAATGCTTTTTTTCGTCTAAAACTATGTATTCGGTGTTACGATATTAATTATTGCATTCCCTAATCAATATTTGATTGCACTACAGGGCCATATTTCTTATTTTCATGCAGTAAATCAAAATTAATAAAAACTTGTAAATATTTGACAGCCATTTGCAACGTTGCCAACTTTCAGAATACGTGCTCTTTAGAAGCAGATGGTGTCGCATACTTATACTCTGTGACACATTTCAATGTCACCTGTCACCTCCCGTGAGCTCTATGCTCGATGGTCGGCTCTCTGCCATTCCTATTCCGGCGCGCCCTTGCAGGTTGCGCCGCCATTGCATGTAAGTCTATTACAATAAATATAATTAATATACTCGGCTGTCTAATTTGCCCTTCCCCAATCTCCATACACAATATCTGGCGACGAGTTATATTTTGTGTAAAAAGGGAGTAAGCGGGTGAAGGCCGTAAACACGATTGTAGAAAGGTACAGCGTGGTACAAAATGTCGGAAGGGCAACAAGGGCAAGGTGTGGAAAATGCTGTCGCGGAAGGGCGAATATTCCAGTTTGTCACGCCAACCAGCCACTTGGACATGCCGGCGTTTGACCGAAATAAGTGTACATGGAAAGTTTATAACCAAGTGTTCACTAATAAAATGAAAATTCATGACATCGAGTCGTCAAAATGGCCGATGTATTTCTTAAGTTTCGTGGGGTTTGAAATAGTCACCCTACTTTCGGAACTATGTTACCCGGATAATCTGGAAAACAAATCCTACCCAGAAATTGTTACATTGGTACAACAGCAGTTGGAGCCCGAACCGTCGGAATTAGCCGAAACATACAGGTTCATGCAACGGAATCAGAAACCAAATGAAAGCATTGCTGATTATTCGGCAGCCTTAAAGAGGTTAGCAAAAACATGCAATTTTGGTTCTTATTTAGAACGGGCTCTGCGCGACAAGTTTGCACATGGATTGCTAAGTAAAAATTTAGTGAAGAAATTATTTACTATTCAAAATTTATCATTCAGTCAAGCAGTTCAACTAGGTATGATGGATGAGCTAGCAGAAAAAGAAGCAACCATGATTACTGGGAAAAACGAAATACAAGAAAAAGAAGTTAATATGGCAAAAACTAAAGATATGAGTTTAATGTGCCGCTGCTGTGGACGGAAGGGTCACACAAAACAGGAATGTTTTTACAAAGAATTGGAGTGTCATAACTGCCATGTAAAGGGACACCTATCATCTATTTGCAATAAGAATAAAGGCAAGCAATTACAACAAAGTAAGAACAAGGATCAAAATAAAAGAAGCAATACAGGTTATACACATAAAAAGAAAGGCAAGAGGAATATCAATGACATAGAAGCAGAGACAAGTAGCGATGAAGAAAATAATTTCAGTATTTTAAAAATAAACCAAGAGTTGGTACAAGAACCGGAAGAAGCAAGTTTTTATCTATCCACTCTTTTTCAGGAATCTTCTTTTCAGCATACAAATCTGCTAGAGGTTCAAAAGATCATTAAATTAGAGGACAACAAACCAGACCCTTGGGAGGCCAAGCTGGAGGTTGATGGAGTAAATATAATCTTTGAAATTGACTGTGGGGCCGACGTTACTCTGCTACCTAATAGGTATGTTGAGGAATATTTACCTAACTTGCAAATTGTTAAATCGAATGTTAAATTAAAAGCTTTTGGTAATAAACCTATTAATGTAGTGGGTAAAGCTCAAGTGTATGTTAAATCAAAGGGTAAGTCATATTTAGCTCCGCTCATTATTGTACAAGAAGGTAAAAGACCGTTGCTTGGTAGAGACTGGTTAAATGTAATTAAAATTGATTGGCCGTTATGCAAGAAAGCAAATGTTAAAAGTAAATCAGTTCAAATGATAGAAATTAAAAATGAACATGAAAATAAATTGCAACAGCTGTTAAATAAATATCCAAACTTGTGTTCTGATATAGCAGGAGAAATAAAAGGTCCTCCAGGAAAGTTAAAGTTAAAGTCAAATGTAAAGCCTGTTTTGTGTAAACCTAGACGTATTGCATATGCTATTGAACCCTTAGTAAAGAAAGAGTTAGATAAATTAGTAAATACTGGTAAAATGATTAAAGTTTGTAAAGAGAAGGTTACATGGGCTACTCCCATTGTTCCTATTGTGAAAGGACCTAATAATGTAAGAATTTGTGGAGACTATAAAGTTACAATTAATCCGCATTTAGAAGTGCCACATCATCCAATACCTGTTATCGAAGATATCTTTGCAAAACTTAATAGTAACCAAAGTAGTCCAGTGTCAGTATTTTCAAAAATAGATGTTAGAAAGGCCTATATGAATAGAAAAATGGATAATGAGGCACAGGACCTAATGACTCTTATTACCCCCTGGGGATACTATAGACCTAATTTTATGATGTTTGGCATGGCTCCAGCACCGCTGGATTGGCAAGAGTTTATGGACGCACACTTTGGAAATATACCGAATGTTTTTACCTATTTAGACGATATATTAGTAGCGAACTGTGACAAAACTTCACATTTACAAACCTTAGAAACAGTGTTGTCAAAATTAAACGAATTAAATGTAAAAATAAATAAAGATAAAACTATTCTCATGTCAAATAAATTAGAATACTGTGGTCACATTATAGATAAGGAAGGTATACATAAAACACCAGAACATATCAAGGCAGTTGTGGAAGCTCCACCTCCTAAAGATGTAAAACAATTAAAGAGTTTTTTAGGAACTATAAATTTTTATAATAAATTCATGCCAAATGCTGCAGAAAAACTGCATGTGCTTTATAATTTATTAAGAAAGAATGTTTCATTTAAATGGACAAGTGAGCATAACAAAGCTTTTAAATGGGCTAAAAATTGTATTGCGTCAGATCAAGTACTTATGCACTATAATCCAAAATTACAACTAGTTTTAAGTTGTGATGCATCTAAATACGGTTTAGGAGCTTGTTTATCTCACAGATGGTACAACCATAAACTAAATAAATATGTAGAAAGACCCATAGCTTTTGCAAGTCGCACTATGACTAATACTGAAATTAAATACTCACAAATAGACAAAGAAGCATTGTCAATAATATGGGCAGTTAAAAAGTTTGATTTATATTTAAAAGGAAATAATTTTATTTTAGTTACTGATCACAAACCACTTGTATCTTTATTTCATCCAAATAAATCTGTGGGTAACATTTATGCTGATAGAATGACCAGATGGGCTTTGATATTGTGTAGTTATAATTATAAAATAGAGTATAGAAAATCTTGTCATAATGCTAGTGCAGATTTTCCATCCAGATTGCCAATTGAGTTGTAACAGTGTGATATTATCGATTCAGAGTTAAATCAGCCCACTATAAATAATGTATTCATAGATATACCACCAATAACTCACGAAGTGATAGCCAAAGCCACTTCTAGTGATCCATTGTTAAGCAAAGTTTACAGTTATGTTGAAAGTGGGTGGCCAAAAACAGTTGACTCTCAACTTTTGGTGTATAAAGGAAAAGAACAGGAATTGTATTTAGTGAAAGGAGGAAGAGGGAGAAGGAGGTAATCACTTGGAGAGGAAGAACAGTTATACCACAAAAGTTAAGGGAACAATTGTTAAAGGAATTACATGTAGGACATTTGGGTACTTTAAAAATGAAAGCTTTAGCTAAAGGTTTATTTTGGTGGCCTAACATTAATTTAGAAATTGATGAAATAACACAAAATTGTGAAGGTTGTTTATTAGTTCGTAACAAACCTGAGTTGAAACCTTTGCATAGTTGGGAATGGCCAAGTAAACCCTGGCAAAGAATTCATGCTGATTTTGCAGGACCATTTTTAGGGCATATGTGGTTATTAGTAGTTGATGCACATTCTAAGTGGCCTGAAGTTGTTAAAATGAACAAAACAACTGCTGAATTAACAATTAATAGTTTAAGAAGCATATTTGCAAGGTTTGGACTGCCCGAACAATTGGTGACAGATAATGGGCCTCAGTTCATTTCAGAAGAATTTCAAGAATTTTGTAAAAGTAATAATATAAGACATATTTGTACAGCTCCATATCACCCAGCTAGTAATGGGCAAGCTGAACGTACAGTCCAAACATTCAAAAGAGCTTTGCTAGCAAGTAAGTTTGATAAAGATGGTAATTGTGATAAGAAATTGTTGTCATGGTTGTTAAGTTATCGCACTGCTCCACATGCATCAACCGGCAAAGCACCATGTGAATTAATGTTTGGAAGATTGTTGCGTACAAGATTGTCACTTGTTAAGAACTCGGTTACTGTACCTAAGAAACAATTACTACCGAGTAAACAAATAAAAAGTTTTTTGCCTGGTGATAATGTACAAGTGTCAATGTATAACAACAGTGATAAATGGTTGCAAGGGAAAGTTGTAGAGCCGATAGGAAATGTAATGTATAAAGTAAAGACAGATAAAGGAAATTTAACTAGGAATGTTACACAAATGTTACCTATTAGGAAATCATTGGATAAAAATATTTTAAATGAAACTCAGTGTAATTTGTCAAAGCCGGAGGCAGATAATCTTGTTAATGTTGAATCTTTGATTGAACCAAATCCAGATACTATTGTAACCAGCTCAGCTGCAACCCCAACACCACCTGTAAATCCTGTAATCATAAGGCGTAGTTCTAGAGTGCCTAAACCTAGAGAAATTTTAGATTTATAATTTGTTTATATGTTTGTAAAATAAGACAGGAGGAGTGTCGCATACTTATACTCTGTGACACATTTCAATGTCACCTGTCACCTCCCGTGAGCTCTATGCTCGATGGTCGGCTCTCTGCCATTCCTATTCCGGCGCGCCCTTGCAGGTTGCGCCGCCATTGCATGTAAGTCTATTACAATAAATATAATTAATATACTCGGCTGTCTAATTTGCCCTTCCCCAATCTCCATACACAATAGATGGAACGTTTTCTACTCCTTACTGCTTCGTTTGCAAGGCAGGATGATCTTTAGCTGATAAAGTGATTAATAAAGTCGTCTAGCGCCATCTCATCGGTCACTGGAACAAGCCTGGTGGCTTACCATGAACTCTTAAAGCGTGAGTCTTTAGGCTGTGAGACAAAGATGGCGCTAGACGTTGTGTATAGCTGTGTCTCTTTCCTACAGCCTAAACTGGGTCGCGTTACGAGCTCGTGGTAAGGCCTCTGGTTTTAAGACATTGTAATACCCCCCTGAAATGTTTTATATCTCGTCACCACCGAGTTTTTGAGTTATAAAACATATACAGGGCTGTTAAAGACACTTATTCCTTTATGAAATATTATGTTTCATTTTTGTACATGCTGGGCCAAATTTGTATAGGAACGTTATCCATCTCCTTTTAAAAACATTCAGATTACATTAGTTGCGTCGTGTTTTCTTAAAGGCAGATTTTTCAGAAGTCAGGTAACTTTTATCTGACGAATAAAAATAGCGGTTTGACTTAATTTCTATAGATAAGCTGTCAAACCGCTATGTTTTTTCCCCAGATTAAAGTTTATGGACTATTGAAATAATAGATATTTGACTATTGAAAAATCAGCCCTAATTCTCAGTCATAAATTGTTTTATGTGTATGATGAATGTGCCCTTTTCTTTTGTGTGTTAGGAAGTAGGAACAAGATAAAACAAAGAAATTCTAATTTAAAAAGTAGCACGTTTATTGCTCTAATTACAATTCGAAGACACATGTTACATTTCACCAAAAAAAATCTTGTCCGTATAGAACAAACGTCATATCATTATCATCATCATCAGCCTATAACGTTCCCACTGCTGGGACACAGGCCTCCTCTCTTGTGAGAGGAGGTGGGCTACAATCCACCACGCGGGCCCAGTGCGGGTTGGGACGTCATATAACGTCATATTCTATTTACAAGTTAATAATATTTATTAATTACTAAAATTATATCGATACAATAAATTAAATTACACATTAAAAAATGTACAGTCATCAGTAATAAATTATTATAATATAAATATTTACAATCTATTAGATTTAAACATTATTGATACAATAAATAACAATTCTGACCCACTGCTAAGCAAAGGCCTGGTCCCACTTCTTCCTTCCTAAAATTACAATTATTTATTTACATATTATAACTAAACCAATACTGCGGAGTCGGCATTACAAAATGATCGTACATCTGTGGCATAGAGGGCTGTGCTGAAACACGTGTCTGGTGTGCGATTTCTCGTTCTTCAAATACTTTGAGTAGTACTAGCTCCATCGCAGCTCGAGCATCTTCCAGAGGTGAGTGGCCGGAACTACCGTTCTGTACGGTGCGCCCGAGGAACTCCTCAGAGAGCTCCCGGAGCGAGCGGCGACGAGGGAAGCCCCGTTTATGAGGGTACAACGCGCTTGTGTCCACCACTGCGTCGTGTAACAACTTCAACGCACGCAGGTCATTCTCCAGCGCATGGCCGATGAGGATCGTGTCCGTACCCACGAATTGAAGAATGTCGTTTTGAACATCTCCTAGCGTCTTAGTCGCACGCGCCAAAATGTGTGGAGTGATACCAGAGAAACGAGTGTTATAGTCAACTACAGGAGCGCTTGGTTTCACCAGTGATGTGTACACAGGTCGGCCATCAGCAGCGACGACCACAACACTAGCTAATTCCAAGCCTGCCGTTGTGTAACACATCTCAGTATCGATGGCGTACACACCACCGCGAGGTGAACGAGCACGAACAAAACCATCGAGAGGTCCATTCATGCCTCGACGAGTTCCGTTCCAGACGTGGAAAGGGGCTGTGCTGCAACCTCTGGCACCCCATGGGGAGTTGCAGCAAGTATAGTAACAGTTCGCATTAACACGCCCCCAATGATGGACACACGGTTCATTCTTGAGATATGCACCTTCGCGAGTCATTCTGAACATTTTATCACAACGAACACACAAAATACGTTTCACTATATCAGCTTCTTCATCACTGTCGGAGCATGAGGACGATCCGCGCCCGCTGTCACTTGGCGAACCAGGCACAAACTCAGGCGCGTCGACATCCCAATTCATAAACGGCAGAGGGCTGGGTCGACGCGGCGGGTTTATGTACATCACCGCTTTCGATGAGTTCGGATCGATTTCCAAAGGATAACCCATCGCCCTCATCTGCTCCAGTGACAGAAGATGCGGTCGTAGTGTTTCCACCAGCTCTTCGGTGGAGATTCCCAACGGCGGTGGCGTTGTTGGCGCGGCTAGGAGATGTCCATCACCCAAGTTGCACTGGCATGCCGCAGCATTGGCCCAGTGTACCGTCGCGAGGGTCTCTTCATAACACCAATTTTGTAAGGGTATGTAAAAATACATATTTCCGGATTTGTGTACACTTAGAATCGAAAACAAGAGCGCGGATTCGGAGCAAGAGATACGTGCTATTGCGTGAGCAGTCACTGTTCTAATGATGCTATGGTCGGGCAACCCACGCTTTTTAAAGCGTACGCAGGTAGCGCGCGTTCACGCGCGTTCCTTAATGAGACACGGCAATTGACTTAATCCTTTTTTTTAGACAATAAAAGGATTTAGTTTAGTAATTATCTAATTATGCTGTTGTGTAAAAAGGCTGTTACTGCATTAAAAAAAATAAAGGTGAGGAAAAATTGTAACAATATTTACTACTAATCCTTTGAGAAAGTCTCGCCTTTGTTTGCCCATAATCTTTTGTTATAGTGTCATAAATCAAAACGTCACTATTTGGTATATTTTTTGTTGAGAAAATACCTAGTAGTGACGTTTTTTTTTATAAATGAAAGTATATTATAGAAATATTTGGATGAGTATTGGTTTAATTCTTACTTAGAAGATGAATGAAGCTTCCATACAAGTTGTATTCCATACAAATATTATTTATTAACTTTTTTATGGTTATGGGTACTTCATATAAACTGAAATCAACCTCAAAAATCGAAAAATTTCTTCGTATTATTTATAATAGCAATACCTACCTAATTGATTACATAAAATATTTTTTTCATCATTAGCCGTAAATTAGTTAAGTTCCGCTTAGGCAATGGTTCTAAGATAAAAGTAGGAAAAATGTAAGAAAGAGTTAATTAGTGATTAGTGAAGAGGTTGTTAAGAACTTGAAAAGTAGATTTTTCTAAGAAAGGGTGATTAATATTAAATGTGCTCAAGTGATATCTCAAAATCTTGAAAAAAGGTTACTAGTGTCTTTAACCGATTCTTGGACTGCCTTCAGCTCTTTCACTGTTTCTGTGTTATAGTGTAGCTGTTGGAGTTCCACATCAGGTGTTCCAGATCTTCAAATTTATTCTCTTAGCAGAAAAAGTTCATCACGTGAAACAATTTTTGCAATGGTACCATTTTTGTATCTCTTATAGTTTAGCTGGTCTGTTGCGGTTCTGCATCAGGTGTTCAAATTTCCAAGATAAATTATAGCCTATATGTTGCCCAGACTTAATAACTATGCAACAAATAAACAATCATTCAAATCCGTCCAGTAGTTATATTAGCGTGTACAAACAAACAGACACACAGACAAACAGACAGATTTTTTTTTTCGTTTCGTGCTCTATTACTGTTTCTAAATCCCCCTCAATTATTCTGTTTTTGATTTATTCAATGTACAGACACAGATTTTTTACCGTTTTATTATATGTATAGAAGATATAGATAGATATAGATATGTCAAATAGCTATTTTTATTCCTCAGGTAGAAGTTATCTGACTATTGTGGTCAGGCGTGTAAATAGCCTGCACCTTTGTGAAGGTTGTGACAAAATTTGAATTAAGAACCTATGAAAAAATTGTAATGGCGGTCCTCAAAGTAAAACTAATTTGACTATTGATGAATCCTCGAGAAACCAATACCAAAATATTATTAGCAGCAAAATATGCCCACGTACCTTGACAATCCAGAGATTCCACTCAGACCCGACAGATGGGAAGATACCTCGTTCATGCGTGCGTGATGGCTTGTAGGTCAAAGCTGCCGGCCGGCGAGCAAATCTTCTTAAATCCACCGGTGGAATGGTTAAAATTCCAAAAATCAACACTGCACTATAAGTTCTCAATGAAGCACAGATGCAGGTCCATTTATTTTACGTTTATCATCAAGGTCTCATTAAAAAAGGAATTTTTAAAAGCGGAGCACAGAACACACACAGTGTCTTTCGAATGGCGGCGGGAGGCGAGAGGGCGCTCGCTAATGCCATCTATTGGTCACCTTGCGAGAAAACTCAAGAAAGTTTCGATACAAATGGGCGCTGCGGAAACAAAATATTGGTGCGAGGATTCATCAATAGACAAGTTAATATATTAAAATTGAACTACTAACATATTGTATATAAGGAAAATCCTAAAATATTATTATTTATTGTTATGGGAAATGTACAACAGTTTCAGTCGCAATAAAATATTGGTGAAGTTAACCACCGTATTCCTCATTTCAACAATTCCGGTCACGCAATTCGCAAACCTTATTGCCTACCCATATGGTCGCAAACGAGCCGGACTATTAGTACAAAAGTGGAGTGATCGTACCCCGAGCGTCGCGAACAAAACGCTGCCGACATTCCTTAGATACGAAGTTGAGCCTTAATGTCAACAAGCTCCTTAGGGACTTTTTGTGCAAATTGGAATAAAAAATAACGTAAACAACCTGTGATCTAAACTATCTACGCGTCGAATTTCAAGTTGTTTTTTTGATAACTATTGAAGATTGAGAAGTGATAAGTGATTACAAATCTGTCTACCATCGGAACAATTACTAGGCACGCTAGAAGAAATATGCAAAATTACTACAAAAAAACGCAAAGTAAATTTGAAGAAAATGCCCAAAACAAAGATTGACGCGTGGGATATATTGAAGCAAGATTGAAATGTTTAGACGAATATTGGTATAAATTCACTGCCACCCCACCAAGAATTAATAAAAAGTACAACACGCGAAAGTCGAAGGTACTATGAGCTATTTTGTTAATGAAGATTACTATATATGTGAAGACCTTATTTATCCATGCAAGCTGACCTCAAAGATTTATGTTCACAAATTTCGTGCAGCAGTACGGCCTACAACTTGGGCGTAAATGAATCATCAGGGACATTTTACATCACAACTCAGACTCCCCAAAAATTGAACTGCCTAAATTTACTGGACGATACGAAGAATGGTCACCTTTCACGACTTATTTGTTTCATTAATTCACAAAAATAGTTCAATAAGCGACGTTGCAAAAATTACATTACTTGAAGTCTAGCATGGCGGAGAAGCAGAGATTTATTAAAACATATACAGATAACGGGACACTAATTACTCGCAAGCCTGGACAGCACTGAAACAAAGATATGGAAATAAACGACTTATAGTAAACGCCGTTCTCAAACGTTTGTACAGTCAAAGAAAAATGAATACACAGAGTGCCAGTCAAATAAAAATCATTATTGGACACAACCCATGAATGTCTTAATAATCTAAACAATATGATGGTTACCAACGGAGTCTTGGGATCCTATGATAATATTTCTTATTGTACAGAAATTGGATCAAGACACTCACAAAGACTGGGAAAGAATATTCCTTTAAAGAAAATTCTGAAGAGCTACCTACCTGGGACTGCTTGAAGAAGTTTCTTGAGTCGAAGTTCCGTACTCTTGAGCTTGTGTCACCAGCTAATGCTACTACTGTTCGGGATAAACCTAAAGAAAAAACATTTTCTGCCACAGCTACTACTTCAACTGAAAAAAAGTGCAGTAAGTGCGCAGACCAGCATACGTTATGTCACTGTAAGCAGTTTACAGACATGAGTGTAAAAGACAGGAATGATTATGTCAAACAAAACAAATTGTGCTACAACTGTTTGTCACCGGGTCACGCGGTTTTAAAGTGCCGAATCCCGTTTAATTGCCGAATTTGTAACAAGCGTCATCATTCGCTTCTTCACGAGAAAAAAGAAGACACTTCAAAGACACAAAATGATACAACTACTACAAATTCCAATGTGTCGGTCAATCATACTACTGAAGAGAGTAAAGAGACAACAATAACAATGACGGCACACCACAGCAGTAAAAAAGTGACGGCGCTATTAGCAACTGCGATGGTGAAATGTAAGAACGAAGAAGGACACACCATCACTTTGAGAGCGCTGATCGACCAAGGTTCCCAAGCGTGTTTCATCAGTGAGAAGGCGGCTCAGCTTCTGAAACTCAAAAGACAATCAGCAGATGGTACCGTGATTGGAGTGGGATCGACTAGAACAGACGTCAAACAAGTGGTTCAGCTACAGGTTCAATCTAGAAAAGAAGACAACTTCTGTCTTAAAATACAAGCCTATGTGATGTGTAAACAGTTGACCACTAAAATACCTCAACACACTGTCGCTGTATACAACGATATTCAACACCTACAGGGTCTAGACCTAGCAGATCCGACTTTCCATTCACCAGGATCTGTCGATCTTCTGCTAGGTGTAAAGGAATATGCAGAAATTATACAACAGGAGCTAATCAAAGGTCCACCAGGCACACCATGTGCTCAACGAACCAGCCTGGGTTGGATTTTGTTCGGAGAGATACAAAACAAAAACGAAAACAACTCTTTTCTTGTTATGCACCATCAAATAGATATGGATATTATGTTAAAAACACTCTGGGAAATAGACACTGAGAACAAAAGAAAATACACACAAGAAGAGCAATTATGTGAAGATATTTACAAAAATACACATTCAAGAAATGAAGAAGGAAGATACATCGTTACATTACCTTTTAAAACACAAAACCCTAAATCACCAGAAGGTAATACCCGAGAAATAGCAATGCAACGTTTGTTACAATTGGAAAGAAGATTTGTAAAACAACCTGAGTTGAAGGAAGCATATGTAAAAGTAATGGAAGAATACAAAACACTAAATCACATGGAAGAGGTACCTACGGAAGAGTTGACTAAAAGGAAGGCTGTATACTTACCACATCATGCAGTCGTCCGTAGTGACAAAGAGTCCACCAAGACAAGAGTTGTGTACGATGCTTCCTGCAAGGGTTCCAATGGCATTTCGCTCAATGATGAACTGCTAGTTGGGCCTTTAATTCAAGATGACCTCCGTAGCATCATCATGCGATGGAGAATGCACGCTGTGTGCTTCGTAGCGGACATAGAAAAAATGTACAGAATGGTACTACTTTCCAAGGACCAAACAGATTTCCAACGTATACTATGGAGGAAAAATCCATCTGATCCTGTTACAGACTATCGTTTACTTACCGTTACGTTTGGTACCGCCTCAGCACCCTACTTAGCATGCAGAACCTTACTGCAGCTAGCAAATGATGAACGTCAAAATTATCCTCTTGCTGTAGAAATGGTATCCGATTATTACGTAGAACGATCTCCTTTCTGGAAAGGACACACTGGAGGCAGCTATTGAAGCCAGAGAACAGCTGAAAAAACTGATGAAAAAGGGCGGCTTCTTATTAAAGAAATGGTCATCAAATAACGAAGACTTTATGAAATCCATACCACCAGACGAAAGATCTTCAAATGCACACCTTGATTTGAATATAGACGCAAAGGTGAAGACGTTAGGAATCCTTTGGAATCTGAAATCAAACAAATTAGAATATAAATTTACCTTAAACCCAATAGAGGGAGATATAACAAAAAGAAGCATTTTCTCAGATATACAAAAGCTGTATGATCCTTTGGGATGGTTGTCACCGGTAATCATTACTGCTAAGTTACTCATGCAAAAACTCTGGTTGGAAAAAAATTAGTTGGGATGAGAAAACTAGTGAAAACTTGGCAAATGAATGGTCACTCATGAGATCGGACTTCGAACACATTAATGAAATTAATGTTGACAGATGGATACATACAACCTGTGAAAACAAAGAATGCATCCATTTACACGGGTTCAGCGACGCATCATCACGTGCTTATGCTGCAGTAGTGTACGTAAGAGTTACTTGCCCCAACGGTGAAATTTATACAAACTTGGTGGCAGCCAGAACACGAGTAGCTCCATTAAAGACGATATCCGTGCCTCGCCTCGAACTGTGTGGAGCACTATTACTGTCAAAATTATTAAAACATGCAGGGGGAAGCAATGAAGATACCAAAATCACAAACCTTTGCTTGGACGGATTCGTCAATAGTTCTAGCATGGTTGTCAGGCGAGCCAAGTAGATGGAAGACATTCGTTGCAAACCGTGTGGTGGAAATTCTGGAAAACATTCACTGTAATCAATGGTACCATGTATTATCCAATGACAATCCCGCTGACATTGCGTCTCGAGGGATGTCGGTTGAAGAATTAAAGAACTGTAACTTGTGGTGGAATGGGCCTAACTGGTTGAACACAGAAGAAATAAAATTCACTCGACTAGACAAAGTACAAACTGACGAAGAAAGAAAAACTAACAAAGAATTACAAACTCACCTGAACATTAACTACAAAGAAAATACAAAAATGATAGAACAGTTTAAAATTTTCAATAACTTAAAAGATCTACTTACGTCTGTCTCTTGCTGTCGAAGATTACTAAATTACAAAAGAAGCACAATAATTTCTGAAACTGATAAACATATCACAACGAAAGAGTTAGAAGAGTCACTAATCAAATGTATAAAAATAGCACAAGGAAATGAATTTGAAGAGGAGATACTAAAATTAAAAAATGGAAATGAAGTACATAAAACCAGCAGATTGAAATCTTTGAATCCTTTCATAGATCCAGCCGACGTCATTCGAGTAGGAGGAAGATTAAGAAACGCTGCTGATATTGTTTTTGAAAGCAAGCACCCTATCATACTTGGTAACAAAAATGCATTGACTCAATTGATAGTGAAAAACGCACACACAGAGACCATTCATGGAGGTTTTTCAATTAATGATGGCCTATATCAGATCCAGGTACTGGATTCTAAGAGTAAAAGACGTCATAAAACAATGCATTCGGCAATGTTTTGTGTGTGCTAGACACAATGCCAGGCCACATCGACAGTTAATGGGTGATTTACCGAAAGAACGCGTTACGCCAGCCAGACCATTCCTTCACAGTGGAGTGGATTTCGCAGGACCATTCCAAATATTGATATCTAAAGGAAGAGGAGCTAGAACTGACAAAGCGTATATAGCCAATTTTTATATGTATGGCCGTCAAAGCCATACACCTGGAATTGGTCGGCAACTTAACAACAGAAGCCTTTATTGCTGCATTTAAAAGATTTACTTCCAGGCGAGGCAAATGTGCTCACTTATGGAGCGATCAGGGAAGGAATTTTGTCGGTAGTAATAAAGACCTTATGAAAGAATGGAAAGACGCACAGTGTGAGCTCCCTCGAGATGTAGCAGATTCCTTAGCAAAGGATGGAACTCAGTGGCACTTCATACCTGCGTACAGTCCCAACTTTGGACGTCTCTGGGAGGCCGGTGTGAAGTCCATCAAGCACCACCTGAAAAGAGTTCTTAGTACAAACTTAACCTTTGAGGAAATGACAACCTTATTATGTCAGATTGAAGCCTGTCTGAATTCCCGCCCGCTCACCCCCGTAGATAATTCAGATGTTGATGCAGTAGAAATACTTACCCCAGGTCACTTCCTCATCGGAGAAGCTCCAATTGTAGTTCCTAGTCCAAATTTAGAAAATATAAAGGTTACTTACCTTTCACGCTGGCAGCATACACAGAAACTGTTGAGAGATTTCTGGAAGAAATGGCAAACCGAATATTTGACACGCCTCCAACAAAGACCTAAATGGATAAAACGAGAAACAGAATTAGAAAAAGGACAAATAGTACTTATCAAAACAGACAACTTACCACCTGGAAAATGGCATTTGGGAAGATCGTTGAAAAAACACCCAGGCCCAGACGGTCTGACCAGAGTCTACAGTGTAAAGAGTGGTGAGAGTATTGTCAAAAGATGTGTTACTAAATTATGTCACTTACCTGTGGATTATGATGATGATTCTTAACGTAATAATTAACTTACCTTATTTTGAATTGTTATTTCAGTTATTTGCTAAGGATAATATGATTCAAGCATGTATAATTAATTACTCACGTGAATTTAACTATGATGTTACTCGTTACTTACTTATACCTGTGTGCTTATTATATTAAAGTAATTTGAATTGTACTTACCTTTACGATTAAGTTTATTTAGTACTAACCAGCCCTTTGTTATTTACCAGATACATTGTTTTTTTTTTTTTAAAGGACTTGTAGGTCCTTTGGGGGCCGGTATGTTATGGTAAATGTACAACAGTTCAGTCGCAATAAATATAGGTGAAGTTTAACACGTATTCCTCATTTCAAAATTCCTGTCACGCAATTAGCAACCTTATTGGCCTACACCATTTATATTGAAAAGTTCATTGGACGCTTTCACCATATTGAAAAATCAGCCCTTAAAATTTCTAAACAGGATAAAAAAAAGCTGTTAACGACATCCACAATTGTCCCAATTCCGTGGAATTGTTTCGCAATTATTATTAACTACTGTTATGTTAATGAGCCCCAGTTAAGACGGAAAGGCTTAAAAATATGACATAATACATATTTGCACTTTAGTTGTCCAAGTGGACAGTGAGGAAATCTCTACTTAGTCTGTGGAGGAAATTCTGGGAAGTGCCGCGATCACTTCTTAACAACTCTGAGGATTACTGGGTAGTGGGTATTAGTGTGTATTTCTTTTATTTGTATTATTTCTGGGTATAATTATTATATTTTTCGTTGTAAACATATTATCGTCTTTTTAAATCTAAGTGTGTTTTAAGACTCAAGTCTTAACTTAGTTAAGCGTCATTGTACAATTATTAGTAGCTCGAGTTGAGTTGATTTATGACTGTTGTAAACATTATTGTCTTTTCTAATTTAAGTTTTTTTTTTTTTGATTTAAGTTTTGAGTATTTAATTACAAAACTATAAATATAAACTTACTAATAATATTTACAAGAAAAAAATAATAATAAATAAATAAAAAGTAGTAGTTTAGTTAGTAGTAGTATAATTTAAGTTAGTTTTAACACCTGCACTGCATGTTATTTAAGTAAAAAAGTATTTTGAATTGGTAGTATATCTTTTGTGACTTATTCGTTGTAAATATATTATCGCCTTTTTTTAATCTAAGTAAGTTTTAAGATTTAAAAAGAAGAAGACTTAAGTTTAAAAGTGTCGTCTTGTGAAAACATAAATTATTATTGTCTATTTTAATCTGGGTTAGTTTTAAGATTAAAGAATTTTTAGATAGGTAAGTGTTATTGTACCTACAATTAGTTATAGCTAGGGTTACTTGTAGTTGAGGATTTGTGTTGTTGTTTTATGGATTTAATTATGTTGTTGTTTTTTTATATTTTTTTTTCTAACTCACTCATTCGACATTTTGCTATTTTGTTAGCTAGTACACGTGATCCTGCTTTTTGTCATTTGAGTTTTTGTACTGAAACCCCATCAGACCATGAAAATCCATAAAAGAAACGACAATATCTGGCATCATGAGTAAATAAATTCGTTTGCACATTCATAGTCATACTGTCAAAAGATAGATCTCGATCAAAATAAGAAAAAAAATATAATGCAATCTAAACTATATTGCTTTTAATTTAGTATAAGTATTAGCCAGTCAAAATAATTCTGCTCCGTGTGCTTTCTTTTGCTGTTTCAATGTGGTTTCAGGAAATAATACCCAAATGAAGGAAGTTCTTGCACGTGTACCAAAATATGATAATAATATTCCACAACTATCCTAGCTTCTTATTTCACAAAGAAGCATTATAATATAACGTAACTACGCATTCAAAATACTTTTTAACTTAAATAACATGCAGTGCAGGTGTTTAAAACTAACTTATATTACAAAAGACAATCTGTCGTACCACAAAAACCTTTTTCATCCCCCCATCTCGGAAAGGGTACTTTTGCTCTTCGATATCTGACCGTAAAAAGCCGTTTTTATCCTCAAGTGAGTAAAAGCCGTTTTTTATCCTTAGTGAATAACGTTAAATTTGAATTTAGAACATCGTATGAACAAAACATTAGCATCGTAATGGGCGGCCGTGACCGCAACAGCTGAATCGCTTGCTTGTGGTGCCCACTTTACGTTCGAAGGTTTGTCGAGGAAATACTAATATCGAGGAATAAATAATTTTTTAAAATTTGATGTGGTAACATCAAATTTTTAAAAATAAGAATTTGTTTCCTCGCCTTAGGTGGAAGCAAGTGCGCCTCCTCGGGTGCCGTTGCTTTGGCTAACTTGAATCCTTGCTTTACAAACGCTACGGACGGAAGGTTCCCCCCCAGAATCCTCATATCGCTTCGGAATTCAATACGAACGCCTCCCTTGGAGCGTACTCTACAATTATTTTGTTAAATCGTCCGAACGCGGACATTCTTGGCTCATACTAGTCGTCTTGTTATAAAACCTTTTTTTAATTTGCTTTTGTGCGGTTTTCATTTCACGTCTTATTGTTATGTTATGACAACCAAATAAAATAAATTAACTTAATAATACTTAGGTATAGTTTTCAACTACATACTACCCTAAGTATTATTTTGTTTTAAATTTAAAAATTATTCTGTTCTATTGTCTTAGTTAATACCTAAACTGAAATAAAGCCTATTACTTGTGTTTTTATACGATTTACATCTTTTTTTTTTTGTTTGTTTGCATTTATTAATTTCCTCGCTGAGTGGAATGAAAAGTTACGTGTTGCACTCGAGTGCAAAGATTTTTCACCTTGTTGCTCTTTTGATTCCCTCGCTATCACTCATGCTTCTAATTTTTTGAATCACTGTTGCACTCGTGATTCAAATTTTAGCATTTCGCTTGCTCGGTCCTCAAACATGAGCACGCGGTTAAAAATCAACTTTTGCACCTTTATACAATACCCTATTACACGTCAGTTGACACTATAAAACAATGTCAGATTATGACGTTGAAATAAGTCCGTTTTGCAGTCAAACCACACTTTTTTTAGACAAGACGTGTTCAACATGTGTTTAATAAGTTTTTGTAGTAACGCTGAATATACAACATATACGTGAATTTTCAACGGGCGTTGGATGGCTATTTCAAACTCTGAGGAAATACGAAAACGTTGAAGGGAGTCCTCGAGGG
This sequence comes from Agrotis ipsilon, assembly GCA_028554685.1. NCBI lineage: Eukaryota > Metazoa > Arthropoda > Insecta > Lepidoptera > Noctuidae > Agrotis > Agrotis ipsilon. The sequence goes on along the minus strand of JAPNUC010000048.1, from coordinate 8,908 downwards.
CCGATTTTGACGAAAACTACAACACACTAACTGCAATCAATTGATTTTATAAAAATCAATAATTCTGGCCGCTGATAATGGAAAAAAAATACATCCTGTATTATTACACCGTTCGATAGTGTTGCCATAGGAACAAATCTGGAAGTATCTTTAGAGGGCAAACCTTAAAGAAATGGGCTCTGCAGTTTCCCGTTTTTCATAAAATCGGCCCGAGACTCGATATTTTTTTTCGATATGCCCTCATATTCGAAAATACCATCCACGCCCAGTTTGAAAAATTCCCCTGTATACAACAGTCTAAATCACTCAAACACTCGTAATCGCGCCTTATTGTACAATGACGCTTACTAAGATAATCTTAAGTCCCCTTAAACAACCTTAGATTTACAAAGACAATAAATGTTTACAAAGAATAATAAATGCAAATTACCCAAAAGAATCACAAAACAAAAGAAATACATACCTACTAATTACCCAGTAACCCTCAGAGTTCTTTATAAAAGCGATCGCGGCACTTCCAGAATTTCCTCAATTTTCCTGTCCACTTGGACACTAGGCCAAATAATTTATATTAAGTAAATGAATCTGTCTTTTAACCTGGGGTTCATAAACTTATCAAAGTATAAACTAATTTGTGCAAACATTCTATACAATTGGGACAATGCTAAATCGGTTAGTTCTTTTTTTTTCATCGAGGTTAGGATTGTGGAATTGAAAAAAAAGAAACCTGCTCCTAAAAAAACAAAATAAGTGTAAAATAACTTTTGAAGAAAAGTTCCGTCCTAAAAGTCTGTAGCTAAATGGCAAAAAAACGGAATCGACATAACATAGTTAATTATCTCTTTAGGAGTATTATTCTAGGTTTTGGGACATCCCTTTAGCACAATTAATAAATCACCCTTTGGGCATAAGGGTGATTACATAAAAAATCCACTTTTCAAGTTCTTACACCCTCTTCACTAATCCTACTTACTCTTTAATAATCTAACAATTGTCTTACTTTTTATAAACCATTGCTAGCGGTACTTAATTAATGAAACGGATCAATGTTGAAAAAAATTTTTTGTGAAATCACTTAGGTATCGCTATTGCTATTTTATAATAACTATAATAAATAGAAAGCTTGAGTTGTTCTGTTGGTTTTTCTGTTGTTTCTATATGAAGTTCGAATAATCAACTTTTTTTTTTTTAATACCTAATAATATTTTAACATACTTCCGGCCATAGTAGTATCGCAGGAATGTGAGAGCGATCAGCAACGATCAGCTGGCGAATGAGGCTGTAGACTGTGCTGTAACTGTGGTGATTTGTTCGCTCTATTACTGTATATTAACGTTAGGCCGCAGACTTGGCGAATTTGCCAATAACTTTTCTGTGGGATGCTGTAGCAGTTTTGGGTGGGACAGCAGCACTACTAAAGGAAAATATTAATTCTCATTCCCAAAAAAAACATTTTTTTTTTTTTAATTTATCTTTGGTAATGCTGCTCCACAGATTTATTATAGAGTATACACTCTGCTACGCTGCTACCAGTTTTCTTATCAATGCGTTGCTCCAAAGTCACCTTGCCCCGATGCAGATTCCTTTACCTATGCCGATATTACCGATATTACCTTTGCGAATGTTGGCGTATTTAATCATTTTTTATGCTGTTTCCATCTTAGTCCATGATTCTTTTATTTCTTTCTATTTACTTTCCCTCTATCCATCCAATTCCGTGTCCTAAATTAACCATTACATTTTCTAGTCTAAATTCACCCCATTATACATTTTCTACCCACATCCCTGCTTTCTTCGTTTTTTGTAGGGTTTGTGGCATGGCGCAAATCGCAACTAGCCAATAAAAACAAATTACAATAAAACAAAATCTAACTGTCAGGTCACAGCACCTGTCACTAGTAGTCAAATCTGATCTGTGAAATCTGATCTGATTTGTTTCATTTTCTCTGCTTTTTCTTCTAACTAAGCTAAAAATAAACGATGTAACTGACTAAAAATAAATCCAGATTGTTCAACGTATTAGTCTATATTAAATGTATTACTAAATAGCCATATTTAAACGAAAAACTTACTACCTCATCATGGAATCTAACAAACGTATTCTATCTCGGCAATTTTTAGAAGTTAAAAATTACAAATAAATAAAAACTACGTTTAATAAATATGAGCTAGTGACATTAATACCAACCTTACGTCAGATAATGTGTTGTTTCTTCATTTTAAGATGGAAAAAACTGCTTCTGTGTCGGATATGTTTAGTTGAAAATGTTTGCTTATATTCAATAACAAGAAACATGGAGGAACTTTATGAGAAGCTGACTTGACTGCCCCGTAAGTATATTATGTAAAATATTAGTTGTTGCCAGCAACTTTGACCACGAATTTCAATAATAATATTTCACATGATATGTGACATCTACCAATCCGTAAATCCGTAAATCCGCACTGGGCCCGGGTGGTGGATGGGCCCACTCCCCTCTCTCAGAGAAGAGGCCTGTGTCCCAGCAGTGGAAACATTATAGGCGGACGATGATGATGATTCCACAATAATTAAAATATTCCATAACTATCACACAACGCCATCTAGTCCCAAGCTAAGCAGAGCTTGTGTTATGGGTACTCGACAACTGATAAACATACTTAATTTCTAAATACATACATATTATAGATAAGTTACACCCAGACACAGGACACAATCATGCTCATCACACAAACATTTGTCCTGGGTGGGAATCAAACCCACAACCTCCGGCATAGCCAGTCAGGGTCACTAACCACTAGACCAACAGTATAACCGTTTGTTTTTTGTTTGCAGTTTGTAAGTGAAGACAGTAGACCGATGCTCGCTTGTGTCTTCTGCTACACTAGACTGAAGCAATGCTGTCAATTGCAGAGGAAATGTCTGGAAGCAGAGATGCTGTTTGCCCAATTTCTATCTGATCTTTATAAGGTGAGGGACTTTAGTACGCTATTTTACTGATGTAAACACTGTAATTAGTCCGACGTAAACCACGTAAAAATATTTTGTTATTAAAATCAATCTTGACGAAAATACAACCACTTATAAAAAAGTAACTGACTTCAAAAGCAACCACAAAAAGAGATAAAGTAACCTACATAGTATCTTTTCTTTCAGGAGTCAGTTTTTTATCTTTGTTTTTTATTTCATTGTTTTTTTTCCCACCAAGATTTGAAGTCTGTTCCTTTTTTGGGAAAATGTTTTTTAGTTTAAATATGCAACCCAAATTATTGTCAAACATACATACACTTATGAAATTTGGCACATATAGACTAACATAATTATATAAAAACTGGGCAGTTCTGATAATATCACATACATACTGGTCGATTTAATAACTTCCTTTTTTTTGAAGTCGGTTAAAAAATCATTAAACATCACTCGATTAGTACAATTTTACAGGCGGTATGACGTCACAGGCCCCCTTTCTTTCTTTCGAATTTCGAAAAGTTTTATCTTCGTCAATATTCATTGATTTAAAGAAACAAAAAATACCAGTGTCCATTATTTTCCAATACTCGTAACTGATGGACTAAATACATTTTCAATTTATTTATGCAGTAAAATGAATTTCCTTCAATTTCTTTATAGAGACTAGCTATGAAGCTTTAGTCGCGGGACTTTTTTCATTACCGTGGGCCCGGTACATAAAGGGCTATTGAAGGACACCGTGGGTTTTAGTCAGTACACATCTGACAGTCCCTCCTGCCCTGCCCTGGGCGAGAGGACACATTTGATGATTTCACCAAGAAAAAAAATAGATATATCTTGAGTGATTTCTGGACATAGGCTGGCCCACTCTCTCACAGAGAGGAGCCTGTGTCCCAGCAGTGGGAACATCATAAGCTGATGATGTCAACGACGATATATTACTAGACTCGTAACGTAATAACAGGCGACCGATGTCTGTCAACACATTAGACAAAAAGTCTTATATCCGTCTTATTTCTGTCACTCCTGTGAGCCGTAAAACATACGTTGAGACAGAACAAACCTTGAGTTAGCCAATCACATCGCAGTACCCCGTCCCCCTCGCTTACGTAGTACCTCAGTGAGTTGAGAGAATAGTTTTTGTTCCTTAGATCGTGCATGCGGAGTCTAGTAATATATCGTCGTTGGATGATGTTGATGTTTTTTCTTTGTTTCTTTTAAGCCGGGGACTCCATTGATATACGAAGGCAAGTTGGAGTATTTTGGGGGACTAACCACATCATCCATAGAACATATGACGATAGATGATCAAAAGCTGGAAGATGGCGATGATGTAGGTGAAGATCTGTCTGCTGATGATGATGAAGTCAGTCTGAAGGAGGAACATGACAGTCGTGAAAAATATATTGAAATAAAAGTTGAACCTTCACCCGATGGTGAGTTTCTAAAAGGACATTTATTTTTAAAAGGTTTAATAACAAGTAACTAGTCCATCAGTGAATTATCAAATACATACAGGATGAATTTTTCAACTGGGCGTGGATGGCTAGTTTCGAAACTATGAGGAATATCGAAAAAAGGTTGAAAGGAGTCTCGAGGCCGATTTTGATGAAAACGAAAACTGCATCATTGGGTTTTAGAAAAATCAATTATTCTGGCCAGGAACGCGCTGATTCTGGAAAAAAAATCACATCCCTGTATTATTACACTATACGATAGTGTTGCTAATAGGAAACAAATTCTGGGAAGTAATCATATACGGCACTTTTTTTTTTCAGAAAAAAGACATCGATTTTTTTTGCATATACTTGGTTTTTGATACCGAGTACGTACACTAAATTCTTGCAATTAATTTTGTAACACCCTATACCTTATAATTTCAGAGGGTCCTCGCCGCGAAGAAAACAACATCAGAGATCTTAACAGGAAATAAGAAGAAAAAATTCCAACCCAGCAGAATAAAATTGAAATATCAAAGTCAAAAGTAAAGCGAAAATCACAAAATCAAAACTCCAAACCTAAAACTAGAACCAAAATCAAGAAATTACAAAAAAATAATCGAAAAAAAGGTGAAAAACCCATACAAATGTGATATTTGTCAGCGTAGCTTTGTACTAAATTATCATTTAATTGATCATATGCGCATACACTCCGGTGAGAAACCGTTCAAATGTAATCATTGTCAACGTAGTTTCCGCTTAAATAAGCTATTAACTATTCATTTACGTGTACACACTGGTGAAAAACCTTACAAATGCGAAATTTGTCCGAAACGTTTTAGTCAAAGTGCTCATCTAAAACATCATGTACTTACTCACACTGGTGAAAAACCTTACAAATGTGACTCATGCCCGCGTAGCTTTCGTACGAAAACTTATTTAGACAGTCATATTCGCACACACACTGGTGAAAACCTTACAAATGTGAAATATGTCAGCTAGGTTTTATAAGTCGTCCAATGTTAAAACTCACATTGTTTCCGGACACCAACTCTGGGAAACCGTTCAAATGTGATATATGTGATCGTGGTTTTAACCATCAGAACAACTTAGTTAAACATGTTAGAATACACACAGGTGAAAAACCTTACAAATGTGATGTGTGTCAACATAGTTTTATTCAAAAACATGCTTTAGATATTCATGTTAGAAACAAACACACTGGGGAAAAACCTTATAAATGTGATATATGTCAGCGTAGTTTTAGTGCGTCGTCTGTTTTGAAGAATCATATGATAACACATACGGGTGAAAAACCTTATAAATGTGAAATATGTTTTCCGTAGTTTTAATAGAAAAGGTACACTATCGAGTCATATCCGAACACATAGCGATGAAAAGCAATACCAATGTGAAATATGTGCCAAAAGTTTTAGACAAGTTAGTACATTGAATGTTCATCTTCGAGTACATAGCAGAGAAAAACAATAATTGTATTGAAGTAATATATATTTGAGTAATAATATTTTTTTATTATTGACGCCGTATAATTTTTTTTATTTTGTTTTTAAATCAATCACTTTAGTAAATATTTTACTATTATTTTTATTTTTTAAATGTAGTATATGTTTATGTTTATTTTTTAATAATAAGTTGTAATTTAACAATTATGTAATAGTTGTATTTAAAATATTTATAAGTTAAATAAATGGTTTTTAAACTAACATAAAAGTTTTTATTTCAAAACCAAAGCGTAAAATAGGTCTCTATTAGTAAGACTTTGCTGTTTCATTGCGCGCTGTTCCATTTAATCCGTATATGAAACGCTTTAAATGGGCCTATTTGGCGCAGCCGTGAGTCACACAGTGTAAAATATACCTACATGTTTATTGGTTTTTAAAATTGTTTAGTGTTAAGTTCTTCTTGTTTGTTTTCTTTTATTATTACTGTGTGTACTTGTGGCATTTGCCAATAAGCGTTTTTTTTTTTCTTTTCTTTCTTACGTCTTTAAATACTGGAAAGACAATGTAAAGTAAAATACTGAAAATTCGTGAAAGGTTTTCTTTCGTTTGTATATCCTCTATCTTTTCATTTATAATAACCGGTCGCCGTAGTTTCACCAGCTGCTCGACTCCTGTTGGTCGTTAGTCGTAGCCACAGACGTATAAAGATACGTCTGTGGGTCGTAGCGGGCCTGTCAGACTAGTACAGACAATCTACAGTGGAGATATTTTTCAAGGAACGAAAAATTGAGCTGCGAGCAGGATTCGAACATGCGTCTTCGGATAGGTACTCCAGACGCCTTAACCAATTAGACCATCGCAACTACTCAGTCAGCAACCACTCATCTACAGTGATTCTTCAATAGCCCTTTACGTTCCGGAGCCACGGTGACCTGTAAAAGACAGTTCCCCGAACCCGGCAGGCTTTGGCCCTGTCAAAATGCTGATAGTTATTTGAGTTGGCGCCGAACTCTGACAGGATCGTGATCGAGAGCCAAGTTGCCCTAGTGAAGCCTATCATCGCAATCGAGATCGCTAAGGCGCCATCTCCATCGGAGAATCTCCACGACGAGCGATTATTCCGCCAGCGGCAGCGTATTGCCATGAACGCAATGGAATCATAAAACCCTTTCTACACAATCGAAACCGACCGACAGAGGTGTTTTAAAAAAAAATCTACTACACAGGATGTGGTTTAGTTACTGCTTATTTTTATTAGTTACTAGCTGTGCCCGCGACTTCGTTCGCGTGGATGTTGGAACTTAACAATGTAATTCTTATCAAATTGACAAAGTTTCATACAAACTTTCATCCCCTATTTTATCCCCTTGGGGTTAGAATTGATCAAAATCCTTTCTTAGCGGATGCCTACGTCATAACATCTACCTGCATACCAAATTTCAGCCCGATCCGTCCAGTGGTTTGGGCTGTGCGTTGATAGATTACTATGTCAGTCAGTCACCTTTGAGTTATATATATTTAGATTTAGTTAAAATGTGTGATAATCTGTCATCTCTAGGTTAATTATGGCGGTAGTCTTAGTTGGAAGGGGTAGAATTCTTAGTTTATAAAAAATAGATGTACCGCCATATTTTTCGTCATTACGCTGCAACTTTTCAACGAGTTAAGACGTGTCCTAAGTAGTGTGTTTATTCTTAGTGATATATGATATAAAATGAAAAGTGATAGAGAGTCTGAGTGTGTGATGCTGAAAGTTGTACTTTGTGTCCTCGTTTTCTACAATGAAAATGTAAGTCAATTGAAAATTTATCGTGATTTGATTATTACTGATCATCGAAGTTTTACAAATATGTGTACTAACTTATGTTACTGTCGAGTTTTCATCTCATTTTTCTCTACAAAGACTAGGGTTTGTGAAAGAGATGAATGATTTTTTTTAAGCTATCCGATGGTTTGAGCTGTCCTGTTGGGTCTAGTGGTTAAGACCCTGACTGCTATAACCGTGGGTCGTGGGGTTCGATCCCGCAACCAGGACAAATGTTAGTGTGATGAGCATTTCATTTGTTTCTGTGTCTGGGTGTAATTATCTATAATATGTATTTTAAGAAATATAAAGTAAGTTTAATCAGTTGTCTAGTACCCATAACAAAAGCTCTGCTTAGCTTAGGGACTATATGGCGTTGTGTAATATTGTGGAATATTATATAATTATATATTAGTATGATGGCTTTGCCTTATAAAGCCCCGCCAGTTTAGCCTTTCACGATACAAAGACTATCCACCACAAAAAGTGTTTTATTAAAATCAATATTTCCTATATAGCGTCGTTCAAACAACCTCTTCTGCCTTTAAAATATAAGGGCAACTGCTATACCTATGCACGCTTTGACCTGTAGACACCGTTCATTTATGGAAAACGGGGCCCCTAAATTCTTATTTGAACGCACCGTAGCATATTTTGTGATGTTGACCGTATCTTTTTCTCCCGTGTTGTTTTCCCCATCAATTAACGTGGTCCTATAGGTACAGCACTTGCCTATATATACATTTAAAGGACCAGTACCCCTAGCACGGAGTTTTTGTACCTTTTCCTTTACAACATCTTCCAGTATTTTAACAGATTTTCTTGTATGAAAAAATGAACAGCGCCTCTGGTGTGCGAAGAAGGAACGAATTTTTTCTCCTTGAAAAATGTCAATTTGAATTGTCAAGTTCCAGTTTACTTTACGTCGCAAAATACTGAAAACTCGTGCTAAGGGTACTGGTTTTGTTGACATTAGAAGTAATGACAATGAACACGTCGAAATAATATACGAGTTTAATTGAAAACGATGGGCATAAATATGGGCATACAACAAATCTGCAAACAGTTTTTTTTATCTTTATTATTGGTTTTATCACATGATAATGTCCTCCATTAACACAAAAAAACAGTTGACATTTAAATATTCTCTTAAATTATGATATCATACTTTACTTCTACTGACTAAACATTCTCTTAAACTCTACTTAACTGGACAGCTTTCTTCGACAAACAGGCAGCTTATTAATAAATT
>JAPNUC010000047.1:0-62206 GCA_028554685.1 Agrotis ipsilon | reverse complement strand
TCATTCAGCATTCCGAATCTCATCCAGTCAAGGGTTTTCGATTACTAAGACGAAGGTACACAAACATGTCCATTAGTCAGAAAGCGACCGTTTATGGTTTGAAGGGAAGTTTAGTGGGCGTAGTTCGAAAGTTATGGATGTCGCTGTTTATGATAGAGGGTTATAGCTTGAACAATGGAGTGATTTTTAGTACGATGTACGTACATAATGTAAATGTTGGGTTGTCGTACCACAAAAACTTTTAAAAGTCTGTTGAACGTTGTTCGTGCTAGAGCCTCTGAATAAATAAATTGAAATGATTCAAAACAATTTTTGCATAATCGAGGAAACAACCTTTTTCCCCGTGCATTTTTTCCTTAGCACCATAATTAACCACATTTATTTAAAACTTAATACTTTGGGGGGTAGGAGGAACAGAGTGGAAAGTTCTTCACTACCCGGTGAAAAGGAAGGTACCTTCCAACCAGACGGGGTGTTGTGTCTGGTGGGCTTTCTGACCGACATTAATAATCGGAATATTCTATGTCTTCTAATGTCGAGGATAACTTTCATTGCGCGATGTAGACTCTTAGTTACTCGGTCTTTGCATAGATGGCGCTGCTGTTCTTTTTGTAGTAGTTATGTCCGCTACAATACCTATAACCGAATTCCTATATGTCCTCGATAAACACTAATCTACCCAGGACCTAAAACCCACATAGTTCCCTATCACTAATCACGTGGGTACACCACTCACCACGATCGTCGGTCATGCGTGCAATGGAGCCTGATTAGGACATTATTCCGGTACAATGAGCAGCATTTACATATTATATCGCTTTGATCCCCGCTCGCACTTGTCATAGTGACGAAACGGAACTTTTCGATAAAGTTCGCAATGAGGGATTTTATTTTCATTGTTTCCCTAGTCGATGGATAGATGGCGCTGAACTTGGTATGTTACTGCAATGAACGGAACTTCGTCATTTTTTGATTTTTTTCACTTGATTGTAATTTTGAGATCTTAAAACGTAACGTACATGTCATGTCATTGTCAGTCACATCACATCACACCATTGGCATTTGGAAATAAATAACAACAAGGAAAAAGAAAAAAAATATTCATTGACCAGTCTTTTTAATTTATGAGTTTTCCATGCCATAAAGAAAATGTCCCAAGAGAAAAAGAAGAGAAGATTTGTGCAAAAATGAAGGCATAAATCTAGTAAACGTAGTCAGTTCAACGCCATCTACAGAGTTCTTGGAAACTAAATTTTTTTTAATACTCGAAAAAGAAAACTTCTCATTACCCATAGCGCACGAGACGCGGAGTGTTCTACAAACGAATCGTCGCGTAGACGGATCGTTTTGTAATATCTCAATTGAAATCATGGCGTCAAGCGTACCAGCGCGCTAAGCGCGCTAAGCGCGTCAGTACGCTACGACTATCGTAATGACAATGAACACCTCATACGATACGCTGCAACACCGCCTCGTGTGCGGACTTTTTTGAAAATGTTCCTGTTCGTATTGCTCTCGTAGTACGCGCGTTTTATGAAACGCTTACGATACGACGCCGTGTGGCGAAGGGGCTAAGTCGCTCTTGCCTAAGTTGGTCTGTGGACGGGTAAGTATCTGTCATGGCATGTTTCGATGACGAGTAGCTAGAGTTTGGTATTCACTAAACCACAGATAGCAACGTGACGCGACAATATCTCAAGGCTCTGTGTCTTCGTAGCTTACAGACAAACAAACTGTCTTATACAGAATACCATAGCTTGCAGAAAAAATGGAAGAAGGATACAGGAATAAAATTACAATGTAATGTTTTTATGTTATGGGGAATGGCCATGATTAACATCTACTAGAAATAGGATAGTCGCTGCAAAATCTCTGCAGCATAAAAGATTTAGAAAAGAAAAGTAAGTAAAAGAGAAAAGTAAGAGCAGTGGTGGCCCAGTGGTATTGTCCCGACTTACGAGTTGTAGGTCGCGGGTTCGAACCCCAGCCTGGCGCATTACTTTGTGTAATTTATTTCATCACCACTGCTCTCAAAACGGTGAAGGAAAACATCGCGAGGAAACCGGCATGTCCTAGAACCATCGAATTCGAAGACATGTGACATCTGCCAACCCGCACTGGGCCCGCGTGGTGGATTATGGCCCACTCCCTCTCACAAGAGAGGAGGCCTGTGTCCCTGCAGTGGGAACGTTATAGGCTGATGATGATAAAAGGTTTTGAAACGAGCTATTTAATTAGATTTGAAGAGGCTTCAAATCTGAACACCCTTATATCCATTATCTTTACTGCAAAAGGACTTCCCGTTTAGTAATTTCGTAACCAAAATGTGACCCGAATTGCTGCTATCTCATATTATATTTAAAGACTGGAGCTTCAAAGAAAATTACAGACACTAAAGGGGGACAATTTTCCCTCGAAAACAGCGTAGAAAAGTGAGTAAACGAATAACATATAATACAACGATCACCCACACGCCTTTAAAGCGTAGTAAAGTCCCCTAAAATACGGGGAGGACGAATCCCAGACGTTTTCCGGCTTACCGAATTTGAGCTATGCGAGGGTAGGACGCATAGAATAAGTAAAGTCAGAAGGGAAGCTTCTAACAAATGACAGTCCCGATTTCGCTTGCACTCGTTGTATGTGAAGCGTGTCAGTATGCGTGGCGAACTCAAACAAATGACAGTCGCGAGCGCGCTTACACACGCTGTACGTGAGGCTTACCTATGCGTGCGTGGTGATCACAAACAAATTGTCAATCGCGAGCGCTTGCACTCGGTATACGTTAAGCGTGTCTACGTACGTGCGTGGAGATCTCAAACAAAATGACAGACGTGTGTGCGCTTACACTCGCTGTACGTGAGGCTTACCTATGTGTGCGTGGTGATCACAAACAAATTGTCAATCGCGAGCGCTTGCACTCGGTATACGTTATGCGTTTCTACGTACGTGCGTGGAGATCTCAAACAAAATGACAGACGCGAGTGCGCTTGCACTTGCAGTACGCGAAGCATGGCATGTTGGCACGCGTTTATGCTCGTTGTCCTTCTGAATCTATTTATTTATTGGCGTAAAGTGATACTTCACATAAATGTTTGTCACAGGAAAAGGGGTCGATTCGTACACCGCAATTACTGACATCAAATTGACGACAGTTACAGGTTGAAAATGGCACTTGTTCTTGTATTTTGTTTTGAAAATGTGTTTCTATCTCTTTTGATGTTTATTGAAATGGTCTTCATTACGTTGGTTTCGCAATGATTACTCGTGCCTTCTCGTTATCTGTACGGGGTGGTATTATAGCAAATATTGCATGAATTTCATCTGTAAGAGGAATGTACATATATTATACTTCAAATGTCATAAGGAATATTCAAGAACTTGAAAATCGTCTAAATTACTAGATAACTTTACCTTTATTTTAATTTAATTCCTATAACCTCTATGGCCCGAATATTATCGAATTTTATTCCTTCACCCATAAAACATAAGCACTAAATGAGCAAAGCAAGCATTCTTAATAACTCGCTCTACCCTCTTTAAACCGTTTTAACTGGCCACGGTTTTGTAAGCAAACGACTTTGAAGTCAAGTCCTTCAACCACTAAGTAGATAGGGCACAGAAGTTTTACTCCATTAAACGGTACTAGCTTAATCGCGACTGTCATTTGTTTGTCAATCACCACGCACACATACACACATTTCACGTACCTACAGCGATTGCAAGCGCGCTCGCGACTGTCATTTGTTTATGATCTCCACGCACACATAGATAAACTTCAAGTACAGCGATTGCAAGCGCACTCGCGACTGACATTTTGTTTGTGATCTCCACCCACACATAGGTATGCTTTCTTCAAGCACAGCGAAGGCAAGCGCACTTGCGGCTGGTTACGGGACCTATCAGGGAACCGTGACACTGGAATGTAAAGGGCTATTGAAAGAACTCCGTGGATTTTTAGTGAGTATGAGTCTGACAATTCATCTCATGCCGCCCTGGGGGGATAAAAAAAAGCGTCTCGCGACTGTCATGACACCTGAATTCGCTAGCTATGACAATTTCCGCCACATGTAACTATTTAATGACGCGGCCTCCTCTCAGAGGGCTAAAGCCTGCCGGGGTCGCGGGACTTATTCCATCACCGTGACCCCGGTACATAAAGAGCTATTGAAGGACACCGTGGATTTTAGTCAGTACAAGTCTGACAGTCCCTCCCACCCTGCTCGGGGTGGGAGGACTCATTTGATGATTATACAACGCTAAAAAAAAAAGTAACTATTTTTTGTGTGAGCTTCATCTTCTGCACTTCTTCCGTGATTCACCCCCGGTTTAAGGTTATGATATAAACTTAAGTTAAGCTGAGCTTTGCAGTACTTCGCTTGCTGAACAAGATTTGGTTTTGCTTTGCGCAGTTAAATGCTTCGTCCGTAGTTTTTAACTTGATTCCTGTGGACATGATTTTGGGTAATGATGTTTGAAGATAGATAAAATATGGAGACCTGTGTTATAAAGTAAATAGGAGGTTGAAAAAAGGTTTTAAGCTAAATTATGGGTATGGATGCAATGGTAGTTGTATGAAACCTTTGGGCGAAAATCTTTACTCAATGGATGCAAAAAGATGGAAGACAACGCCAAGTTTGGAATTAAAAAGATAGATGGCTACAATACTCTTTAGTATACAGGCATACAATTATAATAAATATATTACGGGTATTTACAAATGTATCTTATAAATAGGGTGACAGAATGAGCTTATCGTTAAAAGGGAATCTTTTCAGGATGTATTTGAAAAAGAAGGAGACAAAATACTGTGGTGTACAATTAACCCTTATAATAAAACAATCAAATACATAAATACAGGGCAAAATGATTCCAGATAGCGGAGGTTAAAAATTACTGAAAAGATTTGGTGACTGCCTAAAATAAAAACAGTATGGGTTAGTTAAAAAAAAAGTAGTTTTGAGCCAAATTGAACAAGCCAGTAATTTTCTCAAACAGCAATTAATGGTGCAAATTGCACTATATAGTCATTCGTGAGACACATTACAGATGGCAAAAGCTGTTCTTGACCTACATTACGGTGCGTTTTTTATAATTATTATCATGCTAGCCATGTTAAATACCTTCAGTCAGGCTGATAATTAAATATTCCTGATGGAAAATAGAAGAAAAGTTGCTTCTCCAGGGTTCAGTTTTGGATTTACGTTTCAGCGAATAACACTGAAATTTGACGCTTAATGAGATTATTTTGTGAATAGTTTTCGTTTGTTTGTGTCCTACTACCAGAAAACGTTTCGGCAGACCTACTAGAACATAGTCGAACGAGCTAGACAAAACTAACGACCAGTGGCTCACATTGGTCCTATATCGGAATAGTTAAACGCATGACATGTTGGACATCAGGCATGGTGGAGCGACGACCTTCGCAAGGTGGCCGGTAACAGCTGGATGAGAGTAACCGGTGATCGAGTGAAATTGGAGAGGCCTAAGCCCACTAGTAGACTGCCATAGGCTGATGATGATGATGAAACGCATAACGTTTAACAGCCCACGGGCAAAGGACTTTGCCCAGCAGTGGGGTGACACACGCTAATAGAAACAGTAATGCTAAGAGAGAGAAAGCCTTAGAGTCCATAAAAAGTAGTCAAGTCATTTCCGAATAATAAAATCTTGAATTCACTGAAAGACAACGCACAGTTTCAACTCGTGCGGATAGAAACTTAAAACTTTGCTCAAAAGTTTCTTATTTATTTAAAAGGACGACGAAACTATTGAAAATATATCCCACAAAAAGGAGACATAAGTTTCTATAAATGTTCTTCATTTCTGCCGTTGGAAGATTTTATCAGGTACAGGGATTGTCGAACTGTCTTAAAAGGGCATAGTTGCCCTCGAATGTAAAATACAGCTGAAGGAACTGGTGGGTTTTTAGTTAGTCAAGTGAAGTCTGAAAGTCACTTCTGCTTCATACAGGGCGGGAGGACTCATTTCATGATTTTCCAAGTTGAAAGAAATTTTCCAAAGGCACACGGGATCTAGGGCTCAAGTGTACCCCACTTAAGCCCTAGATCTAAATAGTTAGGCCTATGACATCCCACTGCTGGGCTGACTGCCTTTGCCTTTGGGAGTGGGATGACATAGACTGACAGTAACAGTAAGCCCCTTCGTACACAAGGCGACGCAAGTCTCCGATACCTTACGATTTAGGTATCCAAGCGACTATCGCAATACAATTCCATAGAGATTCGTTCACAAGTACGCGTCAATGGATGCTAAAGTCGTAAGGTATCGGAAACTTGAGTCGCCTTGTGTACGAAGGGTCTAACACGGATTGTACAGACATCAACCTAGCCCTATCTTATAAATTTTAATAGATTTTCAACTTCATATCAAACATGATAAAATAATAGAAAAAAATTAAGGTCGGGTAACCGTTTTTTTTTTGTAGTAATTTACGTGCTGACATTTCTGTGCGATTAAACACTTTTAAAAATAGTACCCCTAGCACGAGTTTTCAGTCTTTTACTTTACAGCGTCTTTCCAGTATTTACAGCGTTTCTTGTGTGAAAACAATGGAACAGAGCCTCTGGTATGCAAAGAAGGAACTATTTTTTTCCTTGAAAATTGTCAATTTGTAATTGTCAAAGTTCCAGTTTACTTTACGTCTCAAATACTGAAAACTCGTGCTGACGGTACAGAAGCCAGCATTATAATGAACAACAAACAGCTTAGTTAGCAGGTTTTCAAGCTGTAGCTCTAGAAGGCGGCAGAATTACATATGGCGTAATTTGTAACTAGCAGGCCACGCCGGGCCATAACAGGCCATAACAATAACTTAGGATCAGACTACGTTTTCACATGGCGGCGGCGGCGCGAATCTAGACTTTATTGTAACAGCCGAGCATTATTAATTGAATGTATTGCATTTGTGAGCCAGGATCTAGAGAAAACCGTGGTTTACCGGTTTTTGAGGTAAGTGTAATAAGTTGGAACATAGTTTTACACAAAAAAAAACATTAAAAAAGCTCTCCCATACATTTTTGAGGTTCTAGCTTGAATTTAACCGTACAGCAACGTACTTGCAGTATTATGACGTAAATTGTATGCCTCTAAATTGCGGTCAAAAAACTAATTTTTTATCCATCAAATTAAGGTCAGTGATTGTCAGACCCGTACTGACTAAAATCCACGGTGTTTCATCAATTGCCCCTTTTACGTTCCATGGCCTGATAGGCGTTTGGTAGGGGCCTTTTCAAATTGCTGATAGCCCTTTGGGGTGTCCGTCATACACGACGTGTCGATTAGGGCATGGTCCGTGATCGGAAGTGTTCCACGAAGGGCACTTGGCACCTGCGAAAAATTTTGACAGGAGCCTTATGTCGAATAGATAAGGTGCAAGTAGCTCAGGTGCCATTGTCAGCAGGTGCCCTTCGTGGAATACCTCCGTGATCTGATCGGCGAGTCACATTACTCACCATCGCTTTTAAGAGGACAATATACCGGCTGCCATTTCTAAAAATAGGTACTTAGAAAAACTCGTGCTGCTCGCACTTTGAATCCGACCCCCGATTGTGCGATAGAGAGCGCGCGACTGACTGTTAGTATTTTTTATATGAAATTTGTCTCTCAGGAGAAAACGTTTTTCACATACTAAATCGCGACCAATCTCTTAAATTCTGGCGTCAATCGTTTCAGCATATTATATTCTAGGTTTGTAGGTTTGCTTTTTCTCTAAAACTTCTTTTTTTTTTAAATACAATGAATGGCTTTACTTCATTGAAGATTTTGTCATAAAAATAGTAACTTTTAGGTGCCTGTAGCTTTCAAACTATTATAAATTTTGAAAAAAGGAAAACCTATAAACCTAGTTTTTTACTGTGTCAGAAGCATTCTAAAAAATCATTGAGATAGGATATCATTTAGGGGCAGGAAAACGTTTTCTCTTTTACTATGGACGAGCGCTCGGTAGACGATTGTTTTAACTGGCTTCTGGTAAAAAGGCTAGACAATTCATATACAATCTTGTCACTTCAATACAACTAGGTTTCCAAGGATAGTATGGACGAACCAGCTGCTAGAATTCTCACGAGCAAGTCATAAGCTTCTGCACCTAATAAATGTTTTATTTATTCGCAAATGAGACAACAATCGACTGCTGGTTGCTCCTTTTATTTTTATTTTTGGCTTTAGTCTGGCTACAAATAGGATTATTTTGTTAACACCAGCTGCTTTCTGTGTTGAATTGGATGGAGGTCACTTTTGTAGATGTTTTGTTTATTAGTCATATTTTCTTTATTTTTTTTTGGGAGTTTTTCCTGAGTCTTGGGTGTATTTACAAACATTACAACGTAACGTAGAGCTTGTGGCTAAATAATTATATCCGCACAGGCCTATCTTCCAGGCTAAGCTACGCTTGCCAAGGTAGGTTTGTGGATGCTTGACCATCTCATAGCGAGCCATAGTGAGTTGCCTCCGTGTCTCGGATAGCACGTAAAAGCCGTTGGTTGTCGGCTGTCATTTGTAGATCTTTGTCAGTTTTTACTGTTAGAAGCTCATAAGTCTGACAGCCAGTCTTACCATAGGTTATCGCATTACCCAGTTACTGGGTTGTGGATGTACAATAGGCAGTCGCTTCATATAAAATACTGATAGTCAGCTGCATCTGGTTATACTGGAAGCCGACCCCGATATAGTTCGGTAAAGGCTAGGCAGATGACAACATTACAACCTATGTGCATTCGTTCAGTGGTTGGGGCGTGAAAAGATAACCAACAAAATTACTTTTGCATTTAATAATAGTAGTTTGGACTAGATTTAATTCTACATTCGTAGAGGAACCAAAGTTGCCAACATAGTCCAGCGAATTAGCAAGAAGCGGCAGTAGGCAGGCCACATTTCATTAACCAGCCAATAACGTAAAAATAATAATAATAATAATATGTAAAAAAGCGTTCTACAAACAATTTCCAGTTCAAAGTGCATGTTTAAAAACATACATCTATGTTAACATGGCCATTGCGTATTTGTTTCATTATTATAAAAGCCACTGAAAGTTCATTGCTTTACACTGAGTAGGAACATTATTTGCATTTTCCGTGTTTTTAGTGTAATATTTATGTACCAGTGGGTTCCCACAACTATAAAAACATTTTCCGGAGAAAAAAAGGACTTTACTTTCCATGGTCTTCCACTATGAGCGTCAGCACAATAACGAGGCCCCCTCTTAGAGGGCCAAAGCCTGCCGGGGTCGCGGGACTTATTTCTATTACCGTGACCCCGGAACATAAAGGGCTACTGAAGGACACCGTGGATTTTAGTCAGTACAAGTCTGACAGTACCTCCCGCCCTGCCCGGGGTTGGAGGTCTCATTTGATGATTTTACCACGCTAAAAAAAAAAAAAAGGCATCTGATGTAATATCTCTATTGAAATAAACACCGCTGCATCTACCAGAAAATCACAAAACCCTTAACAGAAATAAACCATCCAATACGGAAAAACTACTTCCCGATTACTGTGGAACCGATCAGTCACCGAAAATAGGGTAGTATTCCAAACATTTTTTTTTTGCGTGGTATAATCCTCAAATGAGTCCTCCCACCCCGAGCAGGGCGGGAGGGACTGTCAGACTTTTACTGACAAAAATCCACGGTGTCCTTCAATAGCCCTTTATATTCCGGGGTCACGGTGATGGTATGAGTCCCGCGACCCCGGCAGGCTTTAGCCCTCTGAGAGGGGGCCTCGTTATTGTGCTGACGCTCATAGTGGAAGACCATGGAAAGTAAAGTCCCGCGACCAGTATTCCAATACTTGGAATAAATATTCCTGTTCGTACCCGTGGGATAATTTCTAAACTCTGTTTGAGAGAAGCAAAGGGCAAATATTAGTACTCTTTTTATATAAAATTTCCAAAAAATAAACACTAGATAACAATCAAATCACAAAACCCTTCGCAACAATTTTGATTTCTGTGAAACTAAACACTCATGTAACCGACATGGCGGCTCACGTTAGCAAACACTTAACTGCGTATAAGAGGGTAGGACCGAATGTCATTACATTACAGTAGAGGACCACCGACGGGCGGGCTTGAGTATTGAACTACAGTCGAGAGCATTGTACCTACATGGCGACACATCGGGCTATGCATTTCCAGTATAACCTGGACTCTTCTTGTTCGGAAAATTAGTACAGTGTAAGGTCAACTAATTTTGGAATATTATAGTTTGAAATATTACTGTGTATACGATCTTTGGACCAGTGGTGACCCAGTGGTATCGGTCCCGAGTTACGAGTTGTAGGTCGTGGGTTCGAACCCAGACAGGCGCATTACTTTGTGTAATTTATTTCATCACCACTACTCTCCAAAACGGTGAAGGAAAACATCGTGAGGAAACCAGCATGTCCTAGAACCAAAAATTCGAAGATATGTGACATCTACCAATCCGCACTGGGCCCGCGTGGTGGATTATGGCCTGGAACACAGTGGTGATGCGTGATGTCGTCTCTATACGTAGTAATAATAGCTCAATGGTTCTATTACCTAAAGAAAGTTAGATTCTGAGTCACTCTATTAAAATATGCGTGTAGCGTCGCGTCAAGGTGTGAATTGCCCCTTAAAAGTAGTACCTACCAATTTCAGCCGGAAAAAGCTAATTAATTATTTAATTTGACGTTTGACGTGTACCTCGGTACTTGTAGGTACTTTTCGAGTTGAGTGCGTGGGTCAAAAAACCAAACTGGGTTCAAGGGTGGTCAAGGTTCAAGGGTGTTTAGAGTTTTAATATTTCTCTTGTAAATTAAAAGTGCGTGAAAACAACAGACGTAGGATATGGTTTATTCAAGATTAGCTATTTTAGAAAATTGATATAGAAGTTTGAGGCACTTGTGTTTGCGTCAGACGTAACGACTCGTGATGTTTACTATATAGATAGGCGTCGATTTTAAAATAAATAAATACCTACTCTTTTTAACCGAGTTCAAAAAAAGTTTGTGTCTCCGCGACTATCTAGCGTT
Organism: Agrotis ipsilon; assembly: GCA_028554685.1. NCBI lineage: Eukaryota > Metazoa > Arthropoda > Insecta > Lepidoptera > Noctuidae > Agrotis > Agrotis ipsilon. The sequence continues at coordinate 51,194 of JAPNUC010000047.1, read as the reverse complement.
TGGCTATACCCATTTTGATGCAGTTTTCAGTAAAAGATTTCAGTATACCTTTGCCAATGTTGAATATCCCGTGAACTTGACCGCAACGATCTATTTTCGCTTACTCGATGATTTTAGTTGAATATCTGAACTAAAAATTAAATAAGTAGGTAACCCTTATAAGTTTACCCTACCAAATTATCTTAACCTACTAATATTATAAACGTGAAAGTTTGTATGTGTGGATGGATGATTGTTACTCTTTCACGCAAAAACCACTGAACAGATTTGGCTGAAATTTGGTACACAGATAGTTTATAAACTGGATTAACACATAGGATATTTTTACCCCGATTTCATGTTCCCGTGGGATAATTTTCAAGTTGTAGCGGGTGAAGCCGCTAGCAACAGCTAGCTATACTAGCTGTTGCCATTAATAAGCATTTGCATTTCGTAATATTAACGCAAAACGATGCATAGATTGGACGGACGATCACGTTTCTGTATAATTTCGTATCTCGCAATAAAAAAAAAAATACTGTGCAAACAAAAAAACACGGGATTCATAATTCCTCTCAACACTTTTGCTGTAGGGATGAGCGTTATCAACAAGAGAAAGCTCTTTACTTCCACGTTGCCTTGTAAATTACATTTGTCTGAACCTAGCCCGATCCTAAGAAGATTTATTTTTATACGACACTCGCCGACCGGCTCGGCTGAAACTTGGCATTAAGTTAAGCCAGCCTTTAGGTCAAATGTTAGTACCGACGCGTGGCAGACTGTTTCCGAAACTTTAGGCAGTAAAGGCCTGTCTGGGTTTCAAACGGTTGCCATTTTGTATAATTGTAGTGAGAAGTTTAAAAATAAATGTTTTCATTTATTTAAACTTTAACTTTGCTATTACAATTACTAACACAATAAAAGAATTAGCCAAATTCAAGTTTTGCTCTTAGCAATACTAACACATAATAGTCATTAATTTTAATATATTGCATATTTATAAGGTTTTACTTATTTAATTAATGAACTAAATTTTATTTTATCGAGATTTCCTCCTGAAAATATTGTTTACTGAGAAAAAATCTATTTAAAAATGTGTCTTATCTACGGAGTTTCTTTGGCGCATTTCTCGAAAGAGATAAGTATACGTTTATGCTTTATGCGGGGCCCGCACTAACGGGAAATGCTGTTAATTTTTGCTTGAAGTTTTCTATCATTGCGATAATCAACAACATTCGCGATTGTGTGCTCCTAGTGTTACAGTCCAAAAGTGCTACAAAATGGGTTAAAATAAAAAATCTTTAGTTCGAGAAAACAAAATAAGAAAATAAAACGAAAATCAAGACAGTCACCCTAAACCTATCAGTAGAATTTACGATACTGTCTGAGGAGAGAAAATAAATATTTATTTTTAAAAATGTTTTTATTATCATCAATAATTCTAGCAGAAGACACGACCCAATATGACCGGTCATTCACATTGAAAGAAGGTCATAATTTCACAAGGTCACCTTCAAGTCATAATTTTAGACCCTAGTCTTAATTAAAATATGTGGAGGTCGAAATAGAATATTATTTTGATACGTAGCTTTTATTTAGAGGTCAAAAAAATAGACTAGATAGGTATGACCTTAACCTTGTATTCGCCTAAGAGTAAGGCAGATAAGTGTGTAGTTTAGTGTCTATTTATGTTAATGTATGTATATTTTGCGCATTTATATTTAATTCTTATTGTAAAAGGCCTCTTAAGGCGAGTTGTTTAGATATTAAGGCTACAGCTGAATACTGATTATTTTCTAAGAACGCTCTCTCATCGGGACATTAGCACCTAAACTGTAATGACAATGTTACTTTGATGTAACAACTAAATGCTTCGGCTAAGAATCGAATCGAGAATATGATGCTCATGATGGGCTAAACATCCATTTGGTAAAGATTTATTATTGGTTTTTCCCACAGAAATATTAAAAACAGTTCTTTTATATATCTATGGTTTTTCCCAAACCTTCGGCCCATATTCCATAATCCTGATAGTTACGTCCCAAACAATTGGGTTCCTTTGTAGTCGGCACTAAAATTTTGGCATAGGATGAAAGAAGGTGTAACAGATTACAGGTGCACAATAATCCAACTTTGTATTTTGAGAAGTTAGGTTTTTTTACCAAAACATGAAATTTCTTATAAGTAACTCTCTGCGAAAAAAATACGTTTCTTGTTTCACCTATTACTGTTAATTTCAACTCTTTTGTGATAGTCGGCTCCCAAAGTCAATCTAAAACAATTATTTTAGTACGGCGTTAACTCTTAATAAAACAATTATTTTAGTGCGGCCTTAACTCTAAATTAAACAATTATTTTAGTACGGCCTTAACTCTAAATAAAACAATTATATTATTACGGCCCTAACTCTAAATAAATAAGGATAAGGCCAAGAAGTTAATGATATAAAAACAAACTGGAATTATTCAATTACAACATCGCAATCAGTTAGCCATTCTCGCCAAACCACAGAGGCCAAACGAAGATAGATCATGGTATCATGTTGCAACCTGTCTTAAATAAATAAGTGACGGGTATTTGGTATGTCCATCTCACGATATGATCCAAGATGGCTGCCTCTGTAGTACATAATTGATTAAGGGCAGCTGTTTTGCGCGGGCATACTGGCGGCGGGTAATGGGCGGCTCGCTGTCCGATCATGGACTATGCCCTTGTAGGAGGACTCATTTAATGATTTTATCTAGATAATAAAAATTAAATTAAAAATTTAAAAAACCCCCGACAAATTTTTAATTTAATTTTTATTTTATACTTTTTATAGGTACATACTTCTATCATTTTATGTTGCTAAGAGTACTCCCGATTAAGTCATCAATATTCCCTTTCAGTACGCTTTCATTTGATACCCAACTCGAGTATATTTGCAGACCCTCGGTTACCTTTCCCCGCTTTCACCCCCATAACTTCTAAACGGCTCAACCGATTTTCATCAAACATGTCTAAGAACACTCGCAGATAAGTCACCTTTCACACAAAAAAAACTAAATTGAAATCGCTTCATCCGTTCGGGCTCTATGATGCCACAGACAGACAGACAGACAGACCGACAGACAGACACGTCAAACTTATAACACCCCTCTTTTTCCGTCGGGGGTTAAAAAAGGCAACAACCCTTCTGGTGGTGGATTTTATTACTATAAAATCCACCACCAGACAAAAAGCATGACGATCACACCATTGTTACTACAATGGTGTGATCGTCATGCTTTTTGTCTTCCTCTTTGGCAATGGAGCTAGTGTGCTAGGGTTCTGAGATCTCAGGCCATATTTTAGTATTTGGCTTGAAATCTAATAATATTCTCTGGAAATCTCAGGATTTTCAACTTTTTGTTAATTTTTCAGTTTTGTTTTAGAAAATAAAAAATCTTCTTCTTTACTGTAAAAATCATGTAGATTGCACAAATGAAACCAAAACTTAAAATCATGAAACCTACGATTGGAGATGTAAATGGTATCTGCAAGCACTGACGACGCGTCGTCGCTTCGTGCCAAGGCCTACAAATATCGAGTATATCTTAGAAATGTTTCAATAGAAATGATATTTTTTCTCTGGATTTCTAAATTTTCAATCTGGTGGTCCTAAAATCTGACAACCAGTCTTACCATACGGCATATTATCCAGTTACTGGGTTGTGGAGGTCTCATAGGCAGTCGCTCTATGTACATATAATATACTGATATTCAGGTGCATCCAGGCTGACTGGTAGCCGAACCCAATATAAGTGGGAAAAGGCTAGGCAGATGATAATGGTCCTAAACGGATCCGATATAGATTAATCCACGAGCGTCATATGGTTGATTATCATGATGTTTTATTTACTGCACCTAACGATATGGAAGATAGCCGCCATTGTGCTACCTACATATTTTATTAAGGGCTGGTGTTATGATCTCTAGATTACCAGTATTACAATAACGTTACTGTGATCATCTTGTCCCTAAATATTCCATGTACTTACTTATCCTGTAAGATCAAGACAATTTCTAAGGTAAGGTAAGTAAGGTGATGAAGAAAAAATTAAATGAAAGAGATATATATAGTTCTACAATAACTTTTTCTTCTTCTAGAGATTATGGCAATTTTATTTCACTTTTTTTTTCGTATTGGCCATGTATGGGTTGTGGAGGTCCAATATGCAATCGCTCTATGTAAAATACTAATATTCGACAGGAGCAGTACCATTACCCTTCAAGTAAACTGGAACTTTGACACTTTCAAATTGTTAATTTTCAAGGAAAAAATTAATTCCTTCTTCGCACACCAGAGGCCCCCTCCCTCTCTCAGAGAGGAGGCCTGTGTCCCAGCAGTGGGAACATTATAGGCTGATGATGATGATGACACCAGAGGCGCTGTTCCATTTTTTCCTTGAAAATTAATCATTGTTTTTCTAGCAATCAGCCTTATTAAGGGGAATGACATAACTAGAATGTAGGTTTAATATTGTTCAGTGCTAAAATTAAAATTGATCATCGTGTTCGTGACTAACTAAATATACTCAATTAAAATTTAAATTAGTAACAGTTTACAAAGTAGAACGTTAGCGACATTGACCCTTGAAAACCCCCAGCCATAGTTAATTTTTTTTTGAAAAATATTGTTTCTTTATAAATGTAGAACTCATTCAATTTAATTACAAGTCGTTACTCAAATAAAAAAGGGCCACAAGTTGAAAAAAAATCAAATCATATTTAAAGCAAGTATTTGATAAAAAAAAAACAATATTTGATCACAAAAAATAGATAAGTAAATGAAAATAACGAATCAATAAATTCTGTTACCTTCTTAATCCAATGGCATCCTATTGTTGTACCAGGATTCACACATTACAGCGTCTCCTCTTACATATTTTATCTCTCTCATTTCCACTCCCTTCAACCTGTAATTAATACGAATAATAATTTACTTCGTCAAGAATTCCGGAGAGCTTATCGTGCTTTTGATAATAATTATTGCGAATGTCCCAAATGTTGTTAGAATAAGGAAAACCACATGGCCAGGAAGAACATTGATCATTGTCAAAATTATAATGTCCAAGTCCGGTTTTTGTTGTTACGAAATTCGTGTAAAAACCGCGCGGGAACACAGTCTTGTACCCATTATGCAAACAAAATTACCTTTATTTATCCTTATTATTCACTTTATCGCCCATAAAAATGATATTTAATAAATATTACTCACCGAATTTTGTCAGACGCTCCGGGTAGCTTCCAAAACAGGGGGCCAGTCGGTCTCGCACCCTAGCCCGGTACAGTCGTGTCCCTCTGTCCGTGAATAAGTCCCGCGCTTTTATTCACTATCTGTGCTAGTGTCATTTTGAATTTGGAATCGTTTTGTGCGTGTGGTGTGTGTGACATTTGGATTTTTTCTACGCACGAGTATTCAAGTATACAGCCTAGCTTGTAAGTAGAATCTATAACTTTTTTTTTCTTTTTTGTGTCTACCTTTATTTATGAGCGAATCGATTGAAAGGAGTTTGGTGTCCTGAAAGTTGAGTTGCGAAAACATGTTTTTGTTGAAAACTGTGTGTGAAATGTTTAATTTCTTAATTGAGTTTTAAAAATACTTCTAATAAGGAGTCACTCTTGTACTTTTTCGGTTGAATTTGAAGCTTTTAAAAACTGTTCACAGTTATTTTTGCAACAATTGTGAAAGAAATGGTTGTCACGACCTTATTGTATAAACGATGAGGTTTTATCACGATACGTCCATTTCATTTGCTAATTTCTGGAGGTGGGTGAGCCTATTTTTAGTAATAATCTAAATGTTTCATAGAATTAAGGCAGGGCTGGTGAAATTATGAGCCGTTTCTATTTTCGGCTGTACAACTTTTTTAGGATCTGAATATTTTAGACAGGCCTTTTTTGAGGCTAACTTTTTGGAGCTTATTGAAGCGCTGACTAATTTATGAAGAGGTTAAAGACCTTTTATTTTAAATTTGGAAACCCTGTGGTTCTCTGTTTAACGGTAAACTAATATTTTAAACGGTTTCCCTGTTTCCATTATTATTTCTGAATTGCCAATTTCCTGAACGGTTTTTCCTTTGTTGTTTATTATTTTATTATTAAAACTATTTATTTAATTTGTCTTTATATTAGTTTTATTATTTGGATGGATATGGGGAGGTCTTTATCCAAGGCAAAAAATGCTAAAAAACTCGCTGTAATTCAACGAGTTTTCTCCTTCAGTTATAATTTCAGCCTGAAGAAAAAAGCTATTTTATCTAGGAGTGACACAATCTGATGTACCGACTGTTTGTCTAGACGAGATGGCAAGGGTCGATGACCTATCTTTGCTGCATCAATGTGACCCTTTATTTTTTTTGATGCCTCAGCATAAAATACTTTTTGGTCGAAAGTAAGTACAACTTGCCGATTCTGCATTATGGATATTTCATTGCTTAGAAAACTTATGCTTTTTTATAGTAATGTATGTGGGCAATGACTTTTGACCTATGACTTTTATAGGTTTAATTAATCAAATGATATTTATTTCTAAAAGATATAATATAAAATGTATTTATCCATTACCATACTTTTTGTTTTACGATATTTCAGATTGTCAAAAGCTTTTGTTACAAAATGTTGTGACACAGCGTCATCAATTAAATGCATTTTTTTAAAATAATTACAGCATTTTGAAACAATAGGGAACACATTTCACTGTAGGACCTGTTTTCCACTACGTTTTGACTTAAGCTAAGTACCTATATTGGAAAAATGACTTATTGTAGCGTTAATATGTTTCCAACACTATAATCGGAATCAACTCAGAATACAAATATGGCTTTTCTTGGATACTGTATGTATTTTAATAAAATACCCTTTGACCTTTTTCTGAAAGAGCCTGATTTATTTTACCGAAAAAGCCTGAGGCAAATCTGACGTTTCTCAAATAAAAAATGGCCGAAAGTTCAATGACATTCCAAGGACCTCAATCTAACCTCGGATTGTCAGCAGAATCGGTAACGATTTGAATTTCGAAGTGTCTATTGTTACATTCTTTTTTGGAACGTTTTGATTCAAATTGCTTCATAGACAATCGTAATCAGGCGCCGTGTTCTAGAACGGTGTTCAAATATTTGAATCTTGATTTGAGAAGAGATTTTGTCACCAAATTGGTGACAGTATTATGTCATTATTATGATAGATTTCCACTACGCGCTGCCTTACAAGGCGTAGAAATAGTTACAAAGCTATTGTTTCAACAGTAGGTATTAGATTTGATGAAATTTCGTACACAGATAGTTAGCATCCTAAATTAACATTCGGGATTATTTTTATCCCAATACGAAGTTTTCGTGGGATTCTCTCCGAGCTTTGACAGGCCTGTCTTGGGCTGGCTGGTCTTGTGGTTAGTGACCCTGACTGCTATGCCGGAGGTCGTGGGTTCGATTCCCACCCAGAACAAATGTTTGTGTGATGAGCACGATCATTTGTTCTGTGTCTGGGTGTAATTTATCTATAATATGTATGTAATTAGAAATATATAAGTATGTTTATCAGTTGTCTAGTACCTACCCATAACACAAGCTCTGCTTAGCTTGGGACTAAATGGCGTGTGATAGTTGTGCAATATTATTAATATATTTTCGCGGGGAACGCATTTATAAGATGCATGTTCATTATTTACGATCGATTCATTTATACCTATTGTTAAATGCAATAGTAAGTATTATTGTGAATTGTGATTACTATAGTCCATAGTCAGTCTACGTCTTTGTATGAAAAGGTTTCATCTAGATTCCAGCTCTTTAATTAATCCCTTGCCAATAAGGTTCTGAAGCAATCATGCTATAGTCAATATTGTTCGTCGGTAAAGATGGAATGAGACGCGTTACTCGAGTGAATGGTTCACTAAGGGTTAGTATATACTGAGACGCGACATGACGCTACGATATTGGAAATGTGTACTGTGTTTTCGTGTAGTACCTATATAAAGTTTGGTTTTCATTCGTTCGTTTGAAAAGTGTGCGCAGCGTCCTGTTCAGTGTGTATTGACCCTAACACGAGCACACACGAACTGCTTGAAGCGAGTATCGACAGCTACAAGCTACGACTGCATAGCAAATTACAATTTTCATAGTACAGACGCCAACAAATCAAGGTACCTACCCCAATCTGTCAAATATTACCAATCGAACATTAACCTTCTGCTATTGTCATATGGTGATATGGTTGAAAATCTTTACAATAAATTTGACAGATTGAGCTAGGTTGATGTGCTGGCTTTTGTAAATGACACAAATACGGAGAAGATTGATGACTGTACTGTCTCATTGCTTGACAATTAAAGGCTTCCCCCAATTCCTTCCAGGAACTCTTTTCCTGGGCCGCTTCGAACCACTCGACTCTTACCATGAGGTCTATGATATGCTTATCATAAGGGCCATGGTACACTTACCATGCGGGCCATGGTAAGCGTCTAGTTCGTTGCACCACCTTATATTTTTTTTGTTAAACTCGTTTACGATTTTATAGTAGGTATTCGTTCGATTAGAACTCTTCCAGACAGTAAGCCAGTTTCGAAGGTCGGTTATATCCAACTAAGGATCGTGTACTATGCCATCAAGATGGACACTGATCGACAGGGGTCGAAGCCTACTGACTTATCCGGTTAGCATAATTATTTTCGACTATTTTTGCTTACTCTAACTTAGTTTTGGAATACCCTAAATCCCTTAAGTGATCGTCATTTTAATAATTTTTGACAGTGGGTATGAAATTCTGAAAATCGCGATAGTTAATATTTTTTTAAATTATATTAATTTGCAATCTATTTGAACACAAATGTATGAGCAACAATTTTCCTTCAAAACTAAGTTTATTGCGTTATTATATGCTGAATATGTATCAGCAATCAATATTCCCACTTCTGGGACTAAGGCCTATCTGTCAGAGGGAGTGGGCTTTAATAAACTACACAGGCTTTATCGTGGTAAAATTATCAAATGAGGCCTCCCACCCCGGGCAGGGCGGGAGGGACTGTCAGACTTGTACTGACTAAAATCCACGATGTCCTTCAATAGCCCTTTATGTTCCGGGGTCACGGTGCTGGTATAAGACTCGCGACCAAACTACGCAGGCTTAGCACGAGTTGGCAGATATCATACCTACATCTTTAAAATTTTTCGTCATTCATTATTTCAGCCTACTGCAGTCTACTGCTGGACATAGGCCTACAAGGAGCGCCACAGTGCTCGATCTCTCTTTTTTCATCCAACCACTGCCAGCCATTGATATTATAAATGAATAGATACGTTACCTACACGACATTCTATCTTCAAAAAAGGCACACTAACGCACACATGAATAACTAAATATTGCAATAGCACACTACATAACGATTAGTCGCAAAAGTAGGATGGCATCGCAAGTGAAAAATACAAATATAGTCAAAGTTTGTCAATTAACCACATTTGAGCGCGTCACTTTCTGAGCGCGTATAACGTATCTACACCTTTTTACTTTTAATATCATGGCTGCCAGCTATCTTATTCAAATTATCCGACCATCTTGCTGGCAATAGCTAGTCTAGTCTAAAATAAAAACTACATTTACAAGTCTGGCCTAGACCTATCAAATAATAAACTCACAAACTTCCAGACGGCAACATTAAAACCATGATTTACGAGGTACAGTGTACAGCAAAATTTTCACAGACAAATAAACTCAGTTGGCTATGCTGACCGTACACGAGAAATAAACAATTCATCTCGACACTACTAGCGTTTTTGGCAACGGTACTTTATGTCCTGTGGCTCCTACCATGGAGAATCTCGAATCGATATTAAACCTGCGAGAGATGATTTTGATTCGAAACTCTTTGCTCGCCTGATGGAAGAGATTTCTAAACGAAATAAGGAGTACATTTGTGATATTTTATTTGTATTTAATTTTCTGTATATGTATTACGTTTATTGATACTTCTTAATAATATAATGTTATAAAATTGAAGAGTTTGTTTCTTTGGTTGAACGCATTATTCTTAGAAACTTCTGGTTCGAAATAATAAAGTCTTTTTGTTCTGGATACTCCATTTATCGTGGAAGGCTATAGTTTATAAAACATCACGATTCGATCAATAGGAGCCGAGTAATGGGTGTGAAACCATGTGAATCAGTTACAGTATGTAATAGAGATATATGAATAAAATCATAAATTCTATTCAATCAAAAATCAATAATAGTTCCGAAAGCGATTGATTAATAGAAACAAATTGTATTTTGACACATAATTTACAAATTTAGAAAACAAATCCTGAATGACACGTAAATAAAAAAACCTATGAAAACAAAACTACGATTAAAAATTAACTTACCAAAAATTTTCGAATCGACATTAAACCCACGAAAGATAATCTCGATTCGACATTTAATCGAGTTTGTAATCGAGATGTGATTTTTATCAAGATCGCGGGTCGGGGTCGCGTTGGAACGTGAGGTTTTCAAACGGCAATTTATTCGATTTTAAATTAGAGATTTGGTCTTTGAATGCTATTGGATTGAATGTTTTAAGGAATCGATGATTTTTAAATTTCGAATGGTGGTGAAAAGTGGTTTTGAATTGCGACTCATTTGTTTTCAAGCTAGAGGGCCTTTGTGCATTTCGTATTTTGACAACAGCATTCTGTTGTATTGACGTAAGTTTTTCGATTGCTTATAATGCATCACAGTACATTTTCGATTTTCTTTTCACTATTTTATAGTTTTGCTTTGGAGTGGTTTGGTACGAGTAATATAGTCGAAATTTTAACAATGAGATATTTACTGTCGCACCACAAAAACTTTTAAACGTCTGTTGAACACTAAAAAAATGATTTTTGAAAGATTCACGTGAAAAAAAAGTTAAGTGTTCAACAGATGTTTAAGTTTTTGTAGTAAGGCTGTTATTGTTCATTTATTTTACATAGTAACTTAATTATACATCAATGACATTTATCAAAAAGTTTCACATTTTTAGAGACAGTGAGACCTCTTAAAATTTTAAAACTACTTAGTCATTTTTCACTTTGTGATATTGACATACTTAATTTTTTTTTTATAGAACCTGTAATATATACGACTGCTCGTAAGCTCCCTTTCTCTTACTTAAAGGATAATACCTAATTATAAATATTTTACTGAAATAAAACAGTGAAAAATTCGATACATAATTATATTGAAATGTCGCCACCAAATCCCGAGCCTAGCAAGGCAGTCACTAGTAGGTAATAAACCTTCTTACTTAAACAGCTAATTTATAAATTCTCTAGTAGTTTCCTCTAATAATGGTCTGTTTTATTACTTTTGCGTTTACGTTCGCTGAAAACATAAACACCTGTTCTTAGAAAGTTTATTAACACTGAAACATTATACTCATCAGTAGTTAGTAATTAGTGTAGGCGTAGTATGAGAAAATAAGAGTTATTATTACATAATTAGAACTTACAATAGGATGTTTGCCATGTTTATTAGAAATAAAAGGAAAAAAAATATTCATCCTCATCGCTGTGAACGGAAAAAGGACCTTCTGAATGGCAGTACTGGTCATATAATTTTCTTTAATTTATTTTATACAACGTGTAACGTGTAACTTTAAAAGCGCAAAACCTCTCGTGGGGTATCTCAGCCCATGTTACTGAACAATTTTAGTTCGCAAAAAGAAAATGATTTTTCATACTGATGGGCCCGATCAATTTCTCATTTTGTATGAAAAAACAATTTTTTTTTCGAATTTCCAAATGTCTTGGAACAAACATTTTTCAGTAACATGGGCTGAGTTACCGCACGAGAGTTTTTGCGCTATTAACTATATACTACTATATATAGGAAAATATAAGTAACATTATAAAATGTTTTAATAATAATACCATGAAAAAAAGAAAAACAGTCATTAATGTAAAAAAGGACTATTGAAAGAACACTGTGGATTTTAGTCAGTATGAGTCCCACAGTTCCTTTCGCTCCACCCATGTGGGTGGGAGGATCGTGGTCGGATCCATCTATCGACATTTTCTCTCGATCAATAGCTGAAAGACAAACGTGCTGCTAGCATTCTAACGACATATTTTGTTAGTTGGGGATTCATTTGATGATTTTACCACGATGAATAAAAATATGGAATTACATTATAGTCTTCGGTCAACATACGCAGGTATATGCCTATATCCTTGTGAAAACACAGGGGTGATGTAATGTTTGTTATTTCTAAACATTTTAATCTGGTAAGCAAAACAGTTATTTTAAAACGAGCTGTTGTATGCAACTCGTCAGTTGTCTGCGGCAAACTATTTATAAAGCGCATATCAAGTTACGGTTTGTTTGCGAATTTCCAGTCAAAACTTTCCGTTCGACATGTTCTAAAATATATCTAATCGTTATAGCCAAAGTTTATAACATTCAGTTTTTTTTCCAGTTTGCCCAGAAAAGTACAGCTCTAAAACCTACAGTACGGCCAACATTGTGAGGTTCCTACATAATTAATGAAAGCAGACACTAGATAGCGCTACCAATAAGACAAAGCAGTGGCGTACCGAGACCGAATCTAGGAGGGAGCAACATGCATTCTGAGATGCCCTTCTCTTTCATGACGAAAAATATAACTTGCCCCCGCTGCTCGTGCTAGGCCCCCTTGTTGTAAGATGATTGATTCCTCCAAGTCATCTACACCAACGGCGCGTAGTGTTCCACGCGCGCCTCAAAGAGCGTCAGCTAGATACGGGGCCCCACTCTAAAGGGCCAAAGCCTGCCGGGGTCGCGGGACTTGTCTCACTACCGTGACCACGGCAGACATTATATATTCTAAAGGTCGAACACACGCGCCGTCGACCCGGACATGGTCCATGATCGAACAGCGAGTCGCCCATTACCCGCCGCCGCAGGCATGTACATGTTTCTTGTACCTACGGTGGCCGGGGATCGTATGCCGGCGACGACCGGGGCCGGAGAAGAGCGGCTAGGGCCCGCTTTGCCCCTGCCTAACTACGCCACTGAGACACAGGATTGAAACTGGAGGACCTACAAACTATTACTGCTGATTACTCCGTGGGTGATGAACAAGATACCAGGCTTCTGTTTCTTTGTTAGTTTTTTGTTCTTCGTAATTAGTTTGGAGTGTTGGGTAATGTTTGTGCTTAGTTTTGTGTGTTCTTAGAATAGAAATGTGTATCTTTCTTGAACTAGAAATCGTGTAATGGCTGAAATTCTACTGTTATTCATTTGTGTAATAATAATATTTTCACAACTATCACACAACGCCATCTAGTCCCAAGCTAAACAGAGCTTGAACTTTTTCCCAAATACTGAAAAGTTTTCAGTATTTGAAACGTAAAGTAAACTGGAACTTTGACAATTTCAAATTGACAATTTTCAAGGAAAAAAATTGTTCCTTCTTCGCACACCAAAGGCGCTGTTCCATTTTTTCATACAAGAAACGCTGTAAAAACTGGAAAGCCTCTGTAAAGTAAAATAGGGAAAACTCGTGCTAGGGGTACTGGCAGGGCTAATTTAAACATTATGCAGTTATACAAAGTTGTAAGGTGTTAAGTACATTGACTAAATTTTTTTTAAAGCATTTTAGGACACGCAGGATGAAACAAGTCCCCTTACTCTAAAACTACGCGATAACGTGACTAACCGGGATGGATAACCTAACACAATTACTATGGAGAGCCCCTTGAGTTTCGCACAGCGTTTGCGAAATACGAAGGGGAAGTCTATAAATAAAATATACATACGTTGTGTACCACACCCTTTCTTTTTAAACGAAATATGCTCTGCCATGCTATGTTTTATTTTGCAATGGTGTTGATCTTTTGAAAGCTTTCCAAGTTTTCCTGTTTTATTATGAACATAATTTGAAATTAGTTCAGAAAGAAATACGTTTATAAAAAGTATGTGTTTGTAGAAACACCGACTGTAAATTGAGAAAATAATGTAGGTACTAATGTGTAAAATCTCCCTATAATTAATGCCATAAAAGATGTCCATTGCAATTTTTATAAACGGAATACCTTTTGCCAAATTAATAGTTGTTTAAGTCATTAATTATTTATCTAGATCTGTTCCACTTCGTTTCGACTAAGAACAAACACTCATAAGTATCTAATACAAGCATTTATAACAATAATAATCGTTCAAAAAGTGACATCACTTGTTGATCATCTGATCATCAGCCTAATTAAAATAAATAATTGTTTTTTTAGTAAAACAATAAAACTAAAACCTTGCTAAAACATACTAATTTAGTAAACAAAAGAATGGGATAAATTAAATTCTTTCGCCCTTACGTATTTTTACTGCCCAAAACAGAACGCGGTACCTATTTTATTTTCCTATTTTGTAAACTATCCGACGACGCGGCGACGGCTCTTTTGACAGTTTGACACTTGACTGCTTTGACAACGTCAGGTCTTGATTATTCGGCGCTTAACAGATGACAGCTCATTGTTACAACACTAAAATATTCACCAGTGTTGCCAATGTTCCGAGAATTATTTCCCCGTTGTTTAAAACCTTTTTTACCCTTTTGGACATGTGGCCTAATTAATGGTTGCTTTCTGAATCATTAATGTAATTGTGTAGCTATTCCTTAGGGTACTGACCCTATTGGGGTGTCCTTTGTTTTTTTAAAAAGGTCATTATTGTTGTATGTTTCATGTTTTCTTGTAACTATTTAGTATGTAAAATGTTCTAACGGCTTATAAGTACTAGAAAAACTAGCGTATCATGCATGCAATATTAATAAGTTTAGCCTTGGCAACATAATAATATGTTCATTATAAATATCCATTTGTGCACAGGTGCACTCTCTCTTCCTTTACTCTCATAGTCCTATGGGACGGCAATCCAACACGACCAGATCAGGCGCAGGACCAACCTCTTAACGTGCCTTCCAAGGCACGGGGCAGCAATCTGGCCAATTTCAAAAAGCCAGGTTGCTACTGAAAATCTGGTGACAGTAATTGATTTAAAAACAAAGCCACCGACTTCCGAAAGATAAATTACGCTGTACAATATCGTACATCTCAAAGCCCCTTCGTACACAACGCGTCTTCGATACTTTACGACTTTGTTATCCAGGCGACTATTGCAATACAAATCCATAGAGGTTTGAACACACATACGCGTCGATGGGTACCAAACGTATAATGGTGTTCCCTCACCAGGAGCATTCACGTGTAATGTAACATTATAGATTCGACTTCGAGCATTACATTACAGTACTACCTGATGATGAGTATTCGCGTACATTTAGTATAGATTTGGAACAAGGCGCGCATTGTGATGCTCGATTGTTCTCTCTCACCGATGAAATCGAATTTGTAATTTTACATTAAAGTACCCCTTTTTTTTAGCGTGGTAAAATCATCAAATGAATCCTCCCGCCCCGGGCAGGGCGAGAGGTACTGTCAGACTTGTACTGACTAAAATCCACAGTGTCCTTCAATAGCCCTTTATGTACCGGGGTCACGGTGATGGTATAAGACCCGCGACCCCGGCAGGCTTTAGCCCTCTGAGAGGGGGCCTAGTCATTATGCTGACGCTCTTTGAGGCGCGCGTGGAACACGTCGCGCCGTCGACCCGGGCATGGTCCATGGTCGGGCGGCGAGTTGCACTTTACTCGCCGCCCGCATGCCCGCGCCTACGGTGGCCGGAGATCGTCTTGCGACGTCCGACGCCGTGGGCGTCCACCACCGCGGGTGGGGCGGAGGGAGGACGCTCCCCTCTCTCTCTCGCTACTGCTTCGCAGAAGATGGCGACCGCTTCCCACTCCGTCTCGCCCCGCAGCATGGCCGAAACCAATGCCGGGCGAACCGATTACAGTACAACGAGTAGCACGAGTTTTCACTCTTTTACTTTAAAGCGTCTTTCCAGTATTTACAGCGTTTTCTTATTTGAAAAAATAGAACAGCGTCTCTGGTGTGCGAAGAAGGAACTAATTTTTTTCTTGAAAATTGTCAATTTGAAATTGTCAAAGTTCCAGTTTACGTCTCAAATACTGAAAACTCGTGCTAAGGGTACTGAAACTCTCGTGCTAAGGTTACAGGTGAATGCTCGCGGTGAGGGGGTATCGAAGACTTACGTTGCGTTGAGTACGAAGGCATAAAGTTGCCTCGTCGTAGTATAGACGAAACTTATAGAGAATAGCATAGCAGGAGTTAGAAGAGTCTGCAGTAGACATGCTACGATGACCACAGTGTCTAAAACTTCCCCGCCAACAAACTTGTGGATGTAGGCACTTTCTCAAGTAGTTATCGACGCCTGAGCAAGTTTTGTTATGTTGTTGTATGATGGAGTACGTGTGGGGAATAATTAGTTGGATCTTTATGGTATGAGTGTTTCTTTGTTGTTGTAGACTTACCTATTTGCTCTTCGGAATTCGAGACATAATTTAGTAAGAAAAAAGAGGTATTTGTTGGCACATAACATTCAAAATTATGATCATCATCATTATCAGCCGAAATACGTCCATTGCTGAAAATAGGCCTTCCCCTAGGAACTGGAACTAAATGATCCGACAGACGACATAAAAACTTTAAAAATGGCTTTGTACGTAAAAAGAGGCTCAGTTGTGCCTTTCGAGCAAACGGTATCTTTGTGTATCTTGTTTCTATAATATTGGCTGATAGCATTGTTTTTCCTGATTCCGAATATGTGTATAACTCAATTTCGGAAAAAATGTTAGTTGTGCCCTTTTTCCGTATGACGCAGGAATATTCCATGTTACGAATTTTGATTGTCGTTAAATTCGCAATATGCCATATTTTCTATTATAATTAAGGTTTTGATGGAGGAGTTCGTGGCTAATTAATAACAGCCGCACAGGTCGATCTTCCGGGTTAAGCCGCGCTTGCCGAGGTTGGTCCGTGTATGGTTGACCATCTGTCATAGCGAGTTTCCTCCGTGCCTCGGAAAGCACGTAAAGCCGTTGGTCCCGGCTGTCATTTGTAGATCTTTGACAGTCGTTACTGTTAGTCAGAAGCTCTAAAGTCTGACAATTAGTCTTACCATGGGGTATGGTATTACCTAGTTACTGGGTTGTGGAGGTCCGACAGACAGTCGCTCCATGTAAAATACTGATATCCAGCTAAATCTGGGTTGACTGGAAGCCAACCCCAATATAGTTGGGAAAAGGCTAGGCGGATGATGAATTAAGGTTGCGATTTTAGACCTGTTGTTTCCGAGGAATACGATAATAATCTTTCATGGTGTTTGAGAAACGACTAATGTGGGGCCACAAAAAAAAAAGCAACCGAATTGATTGACAAATTCTTAACTAACGAGAGCAAAGTCACGGGTAAAAGCTAGTAAGATAATAAACTGAATACGCTTCGTTAGACGTATTAAGTTAACATCCTAATCAAACGTAGTGAGACATAAAATTATTTTGGAGCCGGTTCGAGAGATTATCCTTAGTTAACTCTCTAGGGAGAACTTGTCAATAAAGATTTGTACGTAGATACTGGATTAATGTGAGTGTATTTATAGTTTAGGTCAAGGGTGCCTTTCCATTTCAAATGTGCTATGTGAACATGCGGATGGCGAGTAATGGGTGACTTGTCGTCCGATCATGGACCGTGCTCGGGTCGACGGCGCGTCCTCCACGCGAACCTCAAAGAGCTGTCAGTGATCTGACTAGGCCGCACTTAGATGGCGAAAGCTTGCTGGTGTCGCGGGACTGTCTTATCTGGTAACCTGACTGTGGAACGTGAAGGGCTATTGAACGATCACTGTGGATTTTAGTCAGTATAAGTCTGTCAGTCCTTCCCATCCCGCTTCGGGTGGGAGGACTCATTTGATGATTATAACATGATAAAAAATACCTCACACAAGTTGCATGAGTGGAATAGTAGGCACATCTTTAGTCCTGAAGTTTGTAGAATAGTTTTTGAAGAAAGCCTTATCTCAGATAAAAATCATTGTTCCCTAATGCTATCCATTCATTATGCAAAAAGATCATTCACAGTGGCCATCAGGCCAAGTTATACTGGATATATGTACCCATTTATTATGTATTGATTGTATGTGTAGCCCTGTGTATACATATAGGTGCATGTCTCTGCAATTATTTATAAGGTATTGAACGGTCTAGTCGTCGTTAATTTCAAAGAAACTAATAATTATTTTACGTAAATATAATATATTTCTAATAGTTCTTTTTTTCTCTGTCAAGTCTTGTCTTCTGTTTTTCGTTATTGTCCACAGTAATTTCCTATTTCTAGTCAGCCAGTCTGTTTGTCATAACTGTGGAGGTTGGACGGCCCCGACATCCCCACCTCCAGTATCAGAAAACTGATACTCAAGATGAGGGGCGGACGTCCAGCCTGCACAGTTTCGTCACAGGTCGCGTGTAATGTCCTTGTCCAGTCTTAATGTCAACCACTCGGATACGGTCATCTTTCCCTCGGTGCAGCTTTGTCACAACCCCTAGAGGCCACAGGTTCCGAGGCAGCTGGTCATCTGCAATAACTACGACGTCGCCTTCAGCAAGAGCCGTTGAAGAAGGTCGAAACCATTTCTCTCGTCTAGTGAGAGTCGGCAGATACTCTCTGACCCAACGTTTCCATACGAGGTCTGCCAGTTTTTGTGCTTCACGCCAGCTTCTTCGAAGAAGATCCCCATTGTCGAAAATTCCAGCAGGGTAATAATCAAATTCAGCCTTAGCCAACAGAAAGTCATTAGGCGTAAGTGGTAAGTCGTCGGCGTGGTCAATAGGTACGTAGGTCAATGGTCGGGAATTAATCATCTGTTCCGCCTCACTCAGTAGGGTTAGCAGTGTTTCGTCAGAGGGTGCTCTGTCCTTGAGCGTCACCTTCAGTGCCGTCTTCACCGAGCGTACAAGACGCTCCCAGCAACCACCCATGTGGGGAGCGTTTGGCGGAATAAACTTCCATTTCATAAATCTAGTGCTGCCGAACTGCAGCAGCACGTCTCTGTCTATGGCAAGAACAGATCGCTTCAGCTCATTGTCTGCCCCACGGAATGTAGTGGCGTTGTCCGTCCAAATTTCTTTTGGACATCCACGTCGGGCCATGAATCTGCGAAGGGCCATGATAGCGCTGCTTGTGTTCAGACTATGTACCACCTCGATATGTATAGCCCGTACCGTTAGGCAAGTAAACAAAGCCACCCACCTCTTTTCATGTCGGCGTCCGACCTTGACCGTCAACGGTCCAAAATAATCAAGGCCGGTGCAGGTAAAGGCTCTGTGTCCTCCGGTAAGTCTTGCAAGAGGTAAGTCAGCCATCAAGGGCGGTGAGGGTTTGGCTCTCCTGTTTTTGCATTCCTGACAAATGTTCCATGTTGACTTGACAGCAGTTCGCCCATCAAGTACCCAGAAGCGTCTCCTAACTTCGTTTAAAACCCGTTCTCTGCCCGTATGAGCAGATTGTTCATGGTAGTACATCAAAATAAGTTTAGTTATCCTGTCTTTTGGATGTAAAATTATGGGGTGCTTCATATCGTCGTCGACATCTGCTGCACTAATCCTCCCACCAACACGAAGAATGTCGTATTTGTCTAAAAACGGGCTCAATTGTCGAAGAACGCTGTCTGACGTCACCAATCCAGTTCTTTTAATGTTCTCTATATCCGCTGAAAATGTTCTTCGTTGACTTTCTTTAAGTATCTGTCGCTGTGCTGATTCAATTTCATCAACAATCAGCTCCTTTTGTCGCCGACTGTCTTTGTGTAACCAGTTGTAGCAGGCTCGCTGAACCCATGCTGTGCTCCTAACTAGTCGCCAGTATTTTGAAAAACGTTCATCATCTGGCAGAAGGGAGTCAGGCTGTGAGATCACTAAAACCATCTTAACTTCTATGTCATCTTCATTAAGACTGATCTCATCTTCAGATTCTTTGGGCCAGCAATCGTCTGGTTGGCGTAGAAATTCTGGTCCAAGCAGCCACCTAGAACTGTCTTCAATCAGGCCGTCACGCGTAGCATCATCCGCAGCGTTCATGGCTGACGGTACCCACCTCCAGTCGTGAATCTCCGTGAGTTCTGCTACCTCGCTTACACGATGCGCTACGAAGGGCTTGAAACGTCCGATGTCAGACCTAAGCCAACTGAGAACGGTCTTTGAGTCAGACCAATACCATGTCTTCGATATCTTCAACCACGGCGTGTCAACATACCTTTTAACCACTTGAGCGAGGCGCGCACCCATCACGGCAGCCTGCAATTCTAGGCGGGGAACGCTCAGTATCTTGAGAGGAGCTACCCTTGCTCGTGCCATGACCAAAGATATGTGCCAAGCGTCGTTGGTCATCTTTTGTCGTAGGTATGCAACAGCGCAGAAGGCCTGTGAACTGGCGTCACAAAATATATGAAGTTCCACCGGACCGTCTTTTTCACAGGCGTCAGTCATCAGCCATCGCGGTACTTTAATGGTCGACACGCGTAAGAGTTCTTTGAGCCAAAGTTGCCACTTGTCTAGGTGGTGAGCCTCAACTTCATCATCCCATCCTATCTTTGATTTCCAGATGTTTTGAAAAAGGATTCGAGCTTTGACTGTTATAAATAAAAGGAACCCTAGAGGGTCAAAAACAGACATAATCAGTCGGAGTACTTCACGCTTTGTAGGTCTCTTGTTGCCTGACTTTATGTCGTCGTTTATCTTGTGCAGCTTCAGTAGAAACGTGAAGTCATCTGAGTCCGGGTCCCAATTCACACCAAGTACGCGCTCGATATGCTCTTCTTTGGCATCTGAAAGCATTTTGACGCCAGCCGGAGCTAATTTTTCCTCGGGTAGATGTCTGAGAAGGTGCTTGGAGTTAGACATAAAATTCCTCATATTAAACCCACCTTGTGCGTGCACCTCATTTACGTCATTGACTATTCTCACGGCTTCTTTGTCACTATTTACAGAATAGATAAAATCGTCTACGTAATGATGATCAGTGATCGCTTTGACAGCTTCAGGATGTATAGATTCGAATCTACGGGCATTAAGATTCTTTACATACTGCGCCGAAGACGGAGAGCATACCGCACCGAAACTCATTACATTCATAACGTACACATCGTTTCCCCACAAAAGTCGTTGCGCCTGTCTATCTTCATTACATATGAGCACGCGATGGAACATCTCCTGAATATCGCCCATAATTGCTATCTTTCCACAACGAAATCCCAGAAGTACACCAGGCAAAGAGGTAAGCAAGTCCGGTCCACTAAGCAAAAAGTCATTCAGTGATTTACCCATCGATGGCGCTGCACAGTCGAGTACGAGGCGAAGTTTCGGCTTGTTGGGATTGAAAACGGCAAAGTGAGGAAGATACCATGTCTTATTAGTTCTTACCAGCTTCTCCTCGTCAGTGAGTTTGGAGATGTACCCCTTCTGCAAGTTTTCAGCTATCTTTTTCTCATACTGCTCTGCAAAGTCTGGAAACCGCCTCATCTTCCGCTCGATACCATCCAGACGCTTACGTGCGACAGCGTAGCTATCAGGTAATTCAGGCTTGTCGTCTCGCCAAAGCAGACCAGTCTCCCAGCGATCGCCTACCAAGCGCGTCGTCTTCTCCATTATATCCAGTGCTCTCGTATCCTCCCGGGAGCGCGGAGTGTCAACGTTCGGTTTAGTCCCGAAGCCTTCGGTGGAGAAAGATCTACGAATCGCAGCGTTAAGTTCATCACAGGCACACAAATGGAGTACCGCTACGTTATCAGGAGTGGTAGATGGCAACTTACCATGAATGACGTACCCCAGTTTTTGTGGTGGAGACAATCGGCGCATTCTTCGGCCCCTGGAGTACCTGTCGGCTGACAATCAGGTCTATATTGTCATGTCCAATGAGTAGTAAGGGTCGTTCGTGTACAGTCATGCGGTCAGTATTTACAAAGTCGGAAAGGTAAGTCCAGTCATTTACAAGTCGTTTGTAATTACATTTATACAAAGGCAAGGCTAAATTATTTACAGATCTTACATTAGTCAACTTAAATATTTCATCACTATTTACACCACGCACAGAAAATGAAACACGCTGCGACGAACTCTCAATAGACTTCATGCCTGAAGCTCCTTGCATGTGTAGAGCACTGGCCGGTCCGGTCACGCCTATACGTCTTGCAAGGTGTCCGTCTATCAGGCTGATCGACGACCCTTCGTCTAGAAGAGCTAGTGTTTCTACTTCACCGCTGGGTCCGCTGATGAGTACGCGTACAACTTTCAATAGTATGGTGCAATCAAAATCTGAAACGTGGTTGACTGCCGCTGACTTATTTAGAGGCTCGGCGTGCAATAACGTATGATGTACCCGCTCGCATAACGTACACTTTTTCTTATGCTTACATTGTTTCAGCTGGTGTGTCGTAGATAAGCAAGAAAAACAAAGCTTATTTTCTGTAACATATTGCCAACGTTTGTCAACTGTCATGCGTTCGAAATCAGCACAAGAATTAAGGCCATGATCACCTTTACAGAGTCCGCAAGATCGTGTTTTATTTGTTGTAAAAACGGCGTGTTTAGCGTGTCGATGCGTCTCAGATACAGTTCGATCGCTTGTTTTCGTCATAGGCGCAATGCACGTGGCGGCGTCGGCAATTTTCATTAGCCACTCGGAAAGGTCAATCAGTGTGACATGTCTTGCGCCTTTCTCGCTGACATAGAAACTCCACTGGTACTTCAGAATTGATGGTAGTTTTCCAATAATTTCTCTAATCAGTGTCGTGTTAGATAAATGTCCTGCTTCGTCTGTCGCAGTCATGGCGGCCACTACATTTTGTACAGCGGTCGAGAATTCTATGAGACCGTTGACGTCGTCATGCCTTATGTCCCGCATGGCTCTTATTTTATGAAGCATAATCTCAATAAGATATTCTGGTCTTCCGAATCTAAGTTTTAGAGTGTAAATAATCTTAGTCAAATTTGTGGCACTTACCAGCAGGGCTGATACGGCGTCACGAGCCTTTCCTCTCAGGCACTTTGTCAGTCTAGCAATATTCTCGTCGTCGCTGTATTGGCATAGCTTTGATGTCGATTTAAACTGGCTATAGAACATAGGCCACTCCTCAGGATCACCAGAAAACGCTGGTAGTTCCTTTATGGATGTCTGTCTGGCGAGGAACTTATTTATTTCACTTCCCGGAGCAGGCGTGGTGTCAGTCTTAACTTGGCAAAGCGGAGCATGGCCGGCATCGGGAACACGTGAATGGTCGGGAGTATGGAAGGCACTCGTCATGGAGATCGCTTTTTTTACGGTTGACTGTACATTCGCGGCACATGCACTTCCAGCGTTTGACAAATTATCGTCATCCATGTCATTCAACGCCTCAGTCTGTAGTCGCAACTTTTCCATAATGAGTCGTTTTTCAATAGCAGCGCTTCGCTCGGTAGCTTCCCGCTGCACAGCTGCTTCGGCGGCTTTTTTCTCTGCTTCAGCGGTTTTTTTCTCTACATTTGCAGCCTGTTCAGCAGCTTCAAGTTGTAACATTAAAAGTTGTTGTCGTCTTACCGTCGATGTCGTACTTCGATTAGAAACGATGGATGAAGCCGGCGAAGGCGCGCGGCTGTATCGGGAGGGCGGTCTGTCGTGCTCTCCGTCCGCAGGGGCGCCGGTCGTTGTCATATTTTCAGCCTTTGACTTACTACGGGTAATCATAGGTGCCAGTGTCGAACTTGGCGATGAAGGACCACTTGAACGGTCTAGTCGTCGTTAATTTCAAAGAAACTAATAATTATTTTACGTAAATATAATATATTTCTAATAGTTCTTTTTTTCTCTGTCAAGTCTTGTCTTCTGTTTTTCGTTATTGTCCACAGTAATTTCCTATTTCTAGTCAGCCAGTCTGTTTGTCATAACTGTGGAGGTTGGACGGCCCCGACAGGTATCTTGACAGATAGGATCTCATAACGCATCTCAAACGCATTAATGCGTTGCAATGCATGCAGGAGTGTATCGAGATTAAGTGCTAAACTGATACAAGGGTTATGCATTGCATTGTGGATATGTTACGGTTAAAGCCCTAAGTGCGGTTACACCTAGGTGTAACCGACCACATGCGGTTAAACCTAAGTGTATCTTACTTATCTTCGGTTAAAACTAGGTTTTGCCGGTTAGAACTATGTAGGTCTGACCTCGGGGCTTGCTGGCACCCCAACTCGGACAAAGTAGGTGGTTATTTTTTTGTTAAACCACGAAAATGTAGGCCCAGCCAAGCGGGGCTCCGTCGACTTGCTCCTGTGACGGAAGGATACACCTAGTTTTAACCGCATGTGGTCGGTTACACTTAGGTTTAGCTGGTTAAACCTAGGCATAACCGCGCACTTCGGGTATTAGCCGTAACAGATATAAACATTGGAGATGGATCTGGATGGATGGATCTGGTAGACTGAGCTTTTATCATCATAATCGTCATTTCAGCCGTAGATCCGTCCTACGTCCTACTGTTGGACATACGACTACCCTACTGATGGAAACTGAGGTGACCAGAGTAGAGAAGCTCGCAAAAATTAAAAAAAATCGTGACTGTAAGACATTAGAAATGGATTGAAGAATTCGGACCTTGGTGGCTGGCTTGGTAAGATAGACCAGTACCCCTAGCACGAGTTTTCACTATTTTACTTTACAGAGTTTTCCAGTATTTACAGTGTTTCTTGTATGAAAATATGGAACAGCGCCTCTGGTGTGCGAAAAAGGAACCAATTTTTTCCTTGAAAATTGTCAATTTGTACCGTCAGCACGAGTTTTCAGTATTTGAGACGTAAACTGGAACTTTGACGACTTCAAATTGACAATTTTCGCGTACGTTGGGGTATGAGTCCGTTGTAGCCTATTGGGAATATAACGGAAGGGACATATTTTATCCCGTCATTACCATAAATGCATGCAGGTACTTTGGAATCTAGTAGGTAGCAAGTATGGGGCCCAACTGTTGACGAGACCAGAAGACGACTAGTAAACGTACAGTAAAAGGTGAGATAGTATGGACTTTGCGTCATGATCATCTGCCTAGCCTTTTCCCAACCATATTGGGGACGGATTCTAGTCAAACCAGATTCAGCTGGTTATCAGTATTTTACATGGAGCGACTGCCTGTCAGACCTCCACAACCCAGTAACCGGGCAATACCATACCCCATGGTAAGACTTCGTAAAATAAAAATAATGAAACGTTAGCTTACACTCAAAATTCATCATCATCATCATCAGCTGGAAGACGTCCACTGCGGAACATAGGACCGTCACGTCAAACGACAATTCGCACTTGCATCCATCGTCGGTCTACCACTCGAGAACCTTTCTTCTCTATCGGTTGTCAGTTCTACGAGCGATGTGACCTGCCCATTGCCACTTCAACTTGCTTAAGAGCTATGTCGGTGACTCTGGTTCTTCGCCGAATATCCGTGTTCCGGATTTTATCCCGCAAATAAATTCACACTCAAAATTATTAAATTCTAAAATATGTGCATTATGCGTGAAATATTTTTGTAAAATAAGGCTTGTTCGTGATATTTTTAGTGTATTTCACAATTCGTCTCTCGTAGACGTGAATTGATGGACATCGGATTATTTCGATAAATTCCAATAATGTTTTTGCTTTATTTTAAAGCTATCTGAAAATGTGAAATGTGCATCATTTTTCGTTCATTTCGCGTAGCTGTCGAACTGTATTACCGGTTGATAAGAATACTGAAAATGTAAAATGAATTTTTGGGTTTTTTGATTGACAAAATTGAATTTTTTTCGTATGCTTGCCAGCTTTTAAATTATTCGTTTGATAATGATTATGGATTACTTTTGTGACAAAAGGTTTTAGTTTATTCCATAAAAAGACGTTTAATACATTTATTAAAATAAACCTGGATCGTTTGATATCTACGTTTGAGTCTTGGTTCACAATCAAATAAAAGTTTAGACGCCATTGACTTAAACATAATTTAAACATATTTGTTTTTTTTTTTAAGTTTTTGTGAATTCGAAAAAAAAGAAAGTCAATTTAAGCGCCATACCTAATCAAACTGACAGTGGTCCTAATTTTAAAAAAATGGCTTCTTTGTAGGTCGCCGTTTTCATTGAAGCGAATTTTAAAAAAGGAGTGCAGTTAGCATATAATGTTTTCAAAATATTAAATAAGTAATGTTTGAATTTCGAGCTATGTTGAGTACTGGACGTCTTCCGGCTGATGATGATGATGAATTTCGAACGATATTATGACGAAATCATGCAATCAGTATATTACGGAAGTTCCTACCTGATTAACATTAAAATTATTTTCTAATGATTAAGTAAAGACATAAAAACATAAAGACTTCCACCACCAACAAGGTGAACAGACAACCTTATGAAGGTCGCCGGAAGACGCTGGATGCAGGTCGCTTCCAACCGGTATATGTGGAGATCAAAAGGGGAGTCCTATGTTCAGCAGTGGACGTCCTATGGCTGAGATTATGATGATTAAGTAAATCATTAACACCATCTCCCGAATAAAAAACACGACTTTCCAACCATTATTCATATCGAACAATTAAAAAGCAAATGGCTCTCAAACTTTCTTAGTACAACGTGGACGACCTGGGCTTCCTTCCAAGGTGTTTGATGTTGGAAAATGAAAAAGCCAGGTCGTATTTTGCACTCAGGAGTGCTGAATCTGGTTCTGATCCAGCACTTTGATGACCCCAAGCCACGTTTATTATCCAAGATGCAGTGCTTACACCCTAGGACAAATTACAAAAAAAGTGGCAAGAGGGTTGCTGTTTGTTGATCTGAGTTTGATCTGAGCTGCCGAAAATTTATACATCGAAGTACTTATGTATCGGCGTGCGAATCTTAACACCGCGATTCAGAAATTATCTCAAATGAACAGCACCATCTATCGAGAATAGATGAACTAATTTTGTCTGAATCGCGATGTTAGGAATTCCTTGCTATACGGTTAAACATTCCGCCCACCAAGGACATATTGTGAAACATTATGTCCTTTCCAAGTTAAAAATATAAATGTTACAAGTGCTGTACACTATCCAAAAGAAATAATTTCTCTAACCCTTATGTACAACTTAAACTTAAACATTGCTTACAATCATAATACAAAAATAATAGAACACAATACAGAACTTAAATTAACACTTAATCTTCTAAAATCTTAGGTAATAGGCAAGACACACAGTTTTGATGTTGGCCTTTTAAATATAGAATTATTACTACGAAGTGTGACTACTCGAGTAAGATTGTCCACCCCCTGATGCTTTTCAACCACCCTGCCAAGAAGCCACCGACAAGGAGGCAAGTTATCCTCTTTAATTAATACTACGTCCCCTACGTTGGGTTCCGGTGTTTGTTTTGACCATTTGTAACGATGGAAAAGTGTCGTCAAATATTCACTGGACCAGCGACGCCAGAAATGTTGCGTCATCTGTTGCACTAAATGCCACCTCTTCAAGCTAGAAATATTTGCATCTGTATAGTCACGGTCAGGTACGTTAACAATCGGTTCCCCCACAAGAAAATGCCCTGGCGTTAATGCATCAAAAGCATTAGAATCGCTTATCCTACACAAGGGACGTGAGTTTAAGCATGCTTCTACTTGGCTTAATAAAGTGGACATCTCTTCAAAAGTTAGAGTAGAGCTTCCTATTACCCTATTTAAATGTTTCTTACATGACTTTATTCCAGCTTCCCATAGCCCGCCAAAGTTCGGAGCATGTGGTGGAATAAATGCCACGTGGTACCCTCACTAGCCAATGCTTCAGCAATATCTTTAGCTATACCTGATTTTTCAAAGCGAAGCAAGATGTCTAATTCCCTAGAAGCACCCTGGAAATTTGTACCATTGTCGCTCCATATGTCTTTGCAGTGACCTCGTCTTGCCACAAACCTTTTAAAGGCGGCAAGAAACCCCTTAGTTGTTAGGTCACTAACTACTTCAATGTGGACAGCTTTAGTCGCCATACAGACGAATAAACAAATGTATCCTTTATATGCATGGTGACCCCTACCTTTTGATGTTCTTAAATTAATAGGACCAGCATAGTCTACCCCGCTACTCTTAAACGGCCTGTTTGGTGTCACCCGTGCAGGAGGTAATTGACCCATCAATTGAGGTTTTGTCGAAGCCGCATAACGCAAACAAGTTACACATTTTCGAACGTACGCAGTAACTAATCGTTTACCCCCCTGAATATAATACTTTGTGCTTAAGTAGTTAAGTGTTAGTTGCGGACCGCCATGAAGATTTCTATGGTGTGCATCAGCAATTAAAAGATTGGTAAAATGACCATTACTTGGAATCAACATTGGATTTTTATTACAGTCCGCGGTCAAACCCGAACGTTTCTAGTCTATAACCCCTACCGCCCACCCTGACGATATTAATGGAATCGAGATAAAGATTTAAAAAAGACTGGAACATGTTTTCTTTTAGGTTTATCTTTTTGCAGATTCTAGAATAACTGCTTCGAAATGTTTGACGCCCTGACAAGACTCGTATGCAATGACTCCAAGGCTAATTTCTTTCATCTGGCAGTTATAAAAGTATGATTCTTTCTTTCAGTTTTCCGGTTTTGATTAGATCTAACGGACGGCCTTAATAATGCCACAATTCCAACGAGTTTGGTGAGTGGATGAATATTTTATCCCAAATAAAATTATCTTCTGTTCCCTACATGTACCTTTATTTCCTCTATATTTGTTGATACCCCGCTTTTGCGTTGACCGAATTTAATATTTTTGGTCTTTCAGGAACCCGGACTTCTCACCACATTTAACGTTTAAAAATTCCCTGAGAGCATAAAGACCAACCGCGCGATGCGCAATCGCAGGATTGCTTTGTGGACGGAACATGATTCCATTGTTGTGGTTCACTTATGCTCAAATTTCAGAAACGCGATTCGCGCACGAAAGTTTTTTCCATACTGTTGGGATGGCTGTTTAACCACGCTAAACACAAATCTTCGGAATCAGTCCAGTAAATACAGATTAGATTTTTTTTATTCTCATTACTTTCTGAAACTTCGGAAGAAGAGTTTTGCCTAAAAGAGTGCACCGCACACTCTAATCGCGGCACTGAAACCCAGTGTTTTTAAAATCGGAGCACAACTTTAGTTTTTTCCGTTCCGCCGTGAGCAAAAGTGACATGTATCTCACCATCAGCATTGACACCCGTGGCATATACTAACCGCAGCATATGCTGACTGTGACCGCATCGTCAAAATCCGTGTAAATCAAAATCTGCTTTGTCAACTGTTTTTCCTGTTTAAAACCACGCGGTATTGAAAACTACGTTAAACTTTGCAAATTCTTGTCGGTAAAGTAAACCATTCGCTTTTTATTTCATTTGGAAGTTCTTCATATCCCATCAATCCCAGAAACCCCACAAGTGTTTGAAATTAACATTTTTCGCTACAATTATTACAGGGGTGACCCATCCCAAAGGGTCAACAGTCCTTGCTATATCTGATAACTCTTCTTTTCGGTACAGTTCCTGCAGCGGAGCAACTGAACAGAATACGGGAAGGTGTCCGCAGCTTTCGGTTCCAGGTAAGTCCCAGCAACGTTTTGAAAATTGTCATCTTGGTTGATATTAATCTCTTTTTCCTTCCTCCATCTTTGAACGAGTGTTTTTCCTCCGATAATTTTTTTTCCCGTAATTCACTGCGGTTAGTTTGACATTTTTGTAAAGTGAATCCTCCCTTTGCTAAGTAACGCGTTCATTTGATAAAGATTTTGCATGCCGGCGTTCGATTGTGTCACAACCAGTCATAGATCGTCCATAAGTAGCTTTAAGTACCTTTCAGCTGCAAGTGATAATGGGACTCCTTCATCGTATGATCTTGCTGCATCGATCGACTGCTAAGAAAGGCGCTGCAGAGGTACCAAGTCACAGGAAAGGTAACTTGTATCCGTTATTTCAGATTGTTTTTGCTGGCCCTCCACACGATGCGTTGAAAATCGGTAATGACAGTTCGGCGACACGCACCATTCGGTACATTTTAACAATGTCCGAAATGAGGCAATGCCGATGAGTTCTCCAACGAATCAATAAATGCCGCAAATCAGGTTGCAGTCTCGGACCAATCATCAGGTCAATCGTTGAGCGATATTCCATTTTTTTCCATTGCAGGACGCATAAAAGACAACCCGAACCTTGGTAGTGTCCTTTATCGTCACGAATAACTAAATGCCATGATGAGGTAAGTACACTGCATTTGGTTACGTTCTTCGGCTTTTAGTTATTGGCCTCATATGTCCCAGTTGCAAGTATTCATTGATTACTTTCGGCATATTTTTTGTTTTTAAATCAATGTTTTTAGCGAGTTTTGGTTTCCTAATGCAGAAAACCTGTTATTGCTACCTTTCTTGATCACCATACTGGCAGCTCGGGTCCTGACTTCTAAATGGTAAGTTAACAACGTAACGGCCTTCACTGTCTCTTTCAGTTGTAGCCTGAAATATCTCCTTCGCATCTGAATGCTGCTTCGGGTAAGTATATGTTTCTTAATTGGATTGGTTTCCTTTTCCAATGCCCAGAATTTTTTTCAGTCAGGAGTTCGTCATCACAAGGTGATATGTAATCAGCTAATATTTGATTTACTTCAGTAGCAGAAGCCTACTGTCCCGATAAAATCCACCCTAATGAGGTCGAATGAGCTACAGTGCCAACCATCAGGAGCTTTCTTTAAAACCCATTTTGTAAAATCTTGTCCCATAAATTTCTGCCCTAGCAAGCATATCTACCTTAATCCGGTCTATGATAACGTTAGGATCTGCTAATTGGATGGTTTCGCTAGCTTGAGCCAAATCTAAATATACCGTGTTCCTCCGTCCCCTCCCTAGTAGGCAACAACGACGTTGAGATTTTAAGAACAATAGGCTTTGACGTACAAATTCCTTTGATTGATCAATGCTAGACTGAATTTTAATTTCACAACCGATTCAAGCTTAAGTTGTTTATGAGTATCTATACCAGTTATGAACTTTATCAGATTTCTTCTGTAATCCCTAAAGTTTGCCACAATATGCTCGGAACAAAAGATGCTTGAGACGCCCTTGGTCTAATAAGGTCCTGATAGTTAACATACCCCGTGTTTCGATACAGCCTTTCAGAGGGCCGTGGCTATAAGACTTGGCTATTGCTTTAACCTTTCGAAAAACATGATACAACATTTATGTTCCGATTCTCTGTCTTTGTAGAAGAATCGCCGTCCCTCGCCGACCAGACTCATGCTCCACCTTTGGGGTGCAACAGGAGTGGATGTCTACGGCACAACTTGACAGAGGCTGTGCACTTGCAGACTCTGAAAGAGTGGTGTGTGGCCCCCCAAACAATTAAAACATAAATTATGCTCTTGCACAAACTTACGCCGAGTATCCCATCTTGGGTTCACGAATGTTTGCAATGTTCTTTATTTTGTGATCCTTACTGTTGTGCAAACAGGACAAGCATGGTTGCCATTGCCCGCTGGTGAAAGACCTTTGCCTTATTAACATTAACATCAGTTTTAACTGGCTTAGTTTTCCTAAAAATTCAAATGCTCTTAAACGACTTGTTTAAAAACTCTTTGAATTGTTCAAACGTAGGTACTTAATCTGAATCAGTTGTTTTACTGTGTACCCTGTAGTTTTCCCAATCTTTTCCTACGGTCGAATCTAATTTTAAAAGACAGAATAATGAATGATTAAATATCCCAATGAAGTTACATCAATATCCAAATAGTTAGTGCATTTAAACAGTCTGATGTTGTAATCCATTAACTCCTTTAAAGCACTAGCCCTGACTCGTGTACTATGTTCTTGTTGACTGAGCAATCCTTTACTAAAAGACAGTGCGACAAATACTTTTATTATTATACCTGGTCTCGCCAACTGAGCCAAGCAATCTTTCGTAATTGGACTTCCGAATTGGTATATGACGAAGGAGTTGCTCGGCCTCCCCCAGAACAAATACCTTTTAAATAAAAGTGCCAATTTTTGAACATTGTCAATAAACGATTTTTATGTATTGCTGACACAAAAAATCTCGAAAAGTCGGCATTCGTATATTTACCTGAAAATGTTGGGATAGTTTATTTTTTAAGGCAGCCCTTAATCGATACACGTGTCCCTCCACCATTGATTTGATGATGATTCTGTACTGGAGAAGCATTACTAATTTTTGTACTTAAGGCAGTTTTTAAATCACATTTAAATCCAAATAATACGCCTAAGTATTAAAATTAAACTTCATTAACAGTATAAGGAAGGAGTTAATCTTTAAGCGTCACAATCTTTAATAATTTGGTGTATAGTTTGAACTAAATCAACACACCAATTCATTAATATGTTCTAATCTGGTTTTCCAAATATTGTTTAGTTAAGTCGAGCCTTGGCGACTTTTTAAATTGGTTTTAACTCTTGACAATCGAGTGGAATTCATCTTGCACCTTAACAAGAGATTGTTACAGACTTTTTGAGTAAATAAAAAAATACAGTTCCGAAAAATTTTACAAGTCGTGAAACAAACAGAAAAATTTATAAGTTCAAGAATTCCCAAAAAAATTACAAGTCCAAACTATTTTTTGAAAAATTTTACAAGTCCCATCATTTCCGAAATTTTTTAACAAGTCAATGTAAAACAAGATATTTTTCTAAGTGTTTTTGACACTCTACCGAAAAATCGGGCATAGGTTCCCCTCATACACAATTTGGCCTAAATCTACTAAGTCTAAGAAAACGAACCTAAAATGATTCGAAGTCCAAATTCCTCTACTTGAAAGTTAAAGTGAAATTCTCTATGTAATAAAGTTTCAACTTTTGCTTGGCACATAAGAAATCACAAAGTACTCACGAATTTTAGACACTATCACTTCACTTCCTTACGACTCAAAAGTCGTCTGTCAGCTTGCTTGCTGCGGATGGTAACTCCTCCCGCCGTACTTCCTCTGATGTAGCTGTCTCCCTTCTCTCCCAATCCAGGAACACGCGGCAGGAACCGTATGGGGGTGGGTTGTCTCCGTCCAGTGAAAGAACACCTGATGGCTAGTCCAGGCACCCCTGTGCAAATCCGGCCGGAAGGACCATGGACGACATGGGCTTCCTTCCAAGGTGTGTGAATGTTGAAAAAGTGAAAAAGCCAGGTCGTATGTTTGCACTCAGGAGTGATGAAAGCTGGTTCTGATCCAGCACTTTGATGACCCCCAGCCACGTTTATTATCCAAGATGCAGTGCTTTACAACACCCGAGACAATTAAAAAAAGTGGCAAGAGGGTGCTGTTTGTGTGATTGAGTTTGAATCTGAGCTGCCCGAAAATTTTATACATCGAAGTACTTAATGTTCGGCGTGCAATCTTAACACCAGCGATTCAGAAATTATCTCAAATGAACAGCACCATCTATCGAGAATAGATTGAACTAATTTTGTCTGAATCGCGTTTAGGAAATGCCCTTGCTATACGGTTAAACAGTTAATAATAAAATAGTCTTAAATCTTAAAACTTCTCGCGCTTGTGATTTTTCCAGTCCGTTTAAACGCGATGTATCAAAGTTTCAGACTGTCTGCAGCAGTGATTTTTCAAAGTTTTTCTCGTCGGTCCATAATTATTTTTTATAGCCTGTGTGCATGCTTTGTGAATTTATGTTAAGGCGGGACAGAAGTGTGAGGGGGTTAAAAGGGTAATTTAATGTGAAAAGAATTTACTTTTTTTTAGGTACGTGTGAGTTGAATAATTTTGTTTAATGATCGACTAGCTGTTATCAGCGGCTTTCAACCCGCTACAACGTCGAAAAATTATCCCACAGGAACATAAAATCGGGATAAAAACTAATCCTTTGTCTTAATCAGGTTATAAAGAGTAACAAACATCCATCCACGCATACAAACTTTCACGCTTATAAGATTAGTAGGATGTGTAGGTGATATTTAACTTACATTTGGGTAGGTACTTTATCTTTTAAAGATTTTTTGATACAAAATATTTACATATAGAAGTCTATATTGATTAATGTTTTTCTGAAGCAAATGTTTGAAAATTCTTGTTAACAGAATTACGGTGTATGTTCTCTCTAAGTGAAATATAAAGTAGTTAAGCATTTAATTGGCATCGGTGTTCCGGATCCATATTATTAAATAGTTTGTTATTTTAAGGAGTTGAAGTTCATAGAGTATTTCCTCAAATTCTACAAGGCGACACTTATTTTTTTTGTTCACGTTCTACTATAATTTATTGATATCCCGTCGAGATGAAATGATTTATGGTTTATTGAAAATAGTTTTTTTTAGTATTTAATAATTTTGTTTTATAATAATAATCATATTTTTTTTATTTACATAGTAGAAAATAAGAAAACACACATTAAAAAAAAAATAGTATAGATTGATCGATGATTCATTAACCGTAAAGTTGTCCGCCTATAGCTCGATAGATGGCAGCACAGGAAAATTAAAACTCGCTATGGTTTCCGTTTACCCACAACCCGCGCGAGGGTTTTATGTGCGTGTTATATGCTCGTCAGTTTTTGTCGATTTCTGCTTATGGAAATAAGATTTCATCTTGAAACGGGAGCTGGCAGGATGTCTCCATTCAGCCCCTACAGAAACCTATTCATGTGGTCGGTGCGGTACTGGTGGACGGTGTGTACTTATTTATTATACTGTCGACGTATAGTAGTAGGAATGGCCTACCGTAAATAAACAGGCACGCCCACCTGCGTATCGCGCTTATAAGGCTGATCTGATAAGCACATCCTAGGTCCACTAATGTAAGATAAGTGAAAACACTTGTGAATATCGACTAGTCAAGTGCAGAAAGTTGCGATCGTTAATTAACAAGCAAGTTAAACTTGGTACTGACTTCTTATGTATGAATGTGTAAACAAAAGAAGCGACAGTTTTTAACCTTTTAGGTTTTTTCCTTACATACTTATTTACAAAAATTCTCACTTAAAAATACATTGTACTGCATCACCAAACTCGATAGATGCGAACACAAGGAGAAAAGTTCGAAGTAAGAGATTAATCTAAGGATGCACATAGGACTTATGTTTTCCAGCAAATTAAACGCCAGGTTAGTTGAGTTTGTTACTCAAAAACAGCAAAAGTAACATGGGTTTTTTTTTTTTTTTTTTATGGGCCCTATAAATATTTGTTTTATTACGTTTAAAATTGCCTATTCTCGGCATCTTAATCTAAGTTGCGTGTTTCCTAGTTCTCAATACGGAAGCACTCCCGTGCTCATTACACACTGTCATTTAGAACTGGGGGTGCGGTCCTAACTAATACACGAAGAATAGAGGTAGTTTTCGTTTGGGTAAATATTTTATTATTTTAGGCCAGTTAGGTTGTTTTTCGAGGAGCTCGTGGCTCACTTTACAACCGTAAGGCCGATCTAAACGGGTTTAAGTCCGCGCTTGGCCCGAGGTTCTTCCGTGGATGGGTCATAGTTCTTCCGTGGATGGGTCTATCGAGTTTCCCCATATCCGTAAACGCCGTTGGTACCGGGCTGTCATTTGTAAGGGGGGGGAAAAAATCTTTGACAGTCATTTACTAATTAATAGTCAGAAGCTCGAAAAGTCTGACAACCATGTGGACTTGTGAATATGTATTACCCAGTACTGTGTTGTGCAGGTCCGGATAGAAGTCGCTTCATGTATCCTGCATCTGGTTTTTTCGACTGGAAAAAACCGACCCCCCAATCCGTTGGGAAAAAGCCTAATGTCATCATTGAGCCTACACCGGACAGTAATTAGTAAACTTGCTGCCTGAAATTTAATGGGTTACAAAACTTACGGGTGATTTTGCAGCGTTCTTGGGTGTACGGAAGGGTGTGAAAAAGGGGTGAAAAGTGTTTTTCGTTAATTAAACATTGCCAAAAAAAATTTGTAACCAACCCTGCAAATTGGAATTAGGCTGTTCTTACCCGTTTTATAACGTGTATAAAAGACATGGCCGGAACTTGTATGGAGCATTCCCTGACAAAAAAAAATATTCATGTACAATGACGTGCAGTACCTCATAATAAAGTCACAGGTAGGTATTTAAAATAGTTTTACGTTGATGATCAGAGAACATGCGCGAGATATCAAAATAATTGATTTTAAAAAAGTGCCTGGAAAACATTTTTTAATAGCAATGATTCGGAGGGAAAAAAAAAAAAATACATGTAAATGGTTAGTTTTCAAATGTTGTGCGTCGTCCAAAACCCAGACCACGATAGTGAAGAAAACAACTTCGTTTCTACAGATATTTCTGAAATGTTATGATTTTCGCGAGGGACTTTGAAAAAAAATACAGAATTAGATTAAACAATTAAAACACTTTATGTAATTGAGTGTCGTTCTACTTGTTTTATTACGTCTTTTTTAAGAAAAAACAAATTGATTACCATTACTCAGAACAGCACATTCAATGTTTTTTTCATCCACTTTTAAGGGGGGTCATCATCATCTTTCCTCTTCATCTTCAAAAGTGTCATTCAAATATTATTCAAGAAAAGAGGGCTGATGTCTTATATTTGTTTGGTGGTTCGCCCAGCCTTCTTCTTCTCAGTCGTACACTCTTGGCAGAGTGGTCGTGGTCGCACATCCAGGGGTGGATCTTCGTTTCACAATTCGCCGCCATTCCTCTCGCACCGCTGCCTTCGTGGTACATCGTTTAGGGGACCATTTCAAGGGGCCTTGATCTGGTCTGTCCAGCGCATATTGGTGATCTTCCTCGAGCTCTGTTGCCATTCGCTTTGCTGCCCACAAGGGCGTTCCACAGGGACGAGTCCCTCGGCGAGAACCATGTCCGAAGCTAAGTAAGTGAGGCACGACTCAGAACATGGAAGATAGACGCTGTTGACGGGAATTCGTTCCATGATATGCCACGCATTTTCTCCCGCACCACATTTCCAAAGCGGTCTAACTTCTTTTGCTCACTTTCCCTCAGTGTCCCATGGACTCCATCCGTAGGAGAAATATGGGAAAAACACTAGTGCCCTGGCGAGTCGTTACTTTTGTGCGCTTTGTGATGTTGCTGTTTCTCCATATTTTCCGAGTCTGTCGCAGCCCAAATACCCGTAAACGGCGGGTCCTCCCCACCCCGGGCAGATTCGGGAGGGACTGTCAGGACTTGTACTTGACTAAAAATCACGGTGCTCCTTTCAACACAGAAGTCCAACATTACAACAGCAGACTACTATAAACATGAAAAGCGTAAACGAAACTCCGATGATGCACGATTTAGGTGAGCTCGCGTTTAAATATCCAAAATCCAAGTAACGACCCCCGTAATACGTGGATCAACGCACGACTCACAGTTTGACATTTGTGACTGTTAAGTTTAATGTCGCAGGAAACGTCTCAAAAATAACTCTCTACGACAATTTGGATACGCACTTTTAAATATATTTTATCGATTTATAGTGTTACGTGAGAGCGTCAAGACGCGCGCATTTCGAAAAGCGGTAAATTATCCTAATGATAAGATACTAATTAAACATACAATTCTCGGCCAGTAGTCACGGCGTTTTATAGGTTATTTAATATGACCTAAGCCATAGTTACCAGGTACACTGATTGTCTTGTGCGTGTATCCAAACATCGATGCAATTTGTCTCTTCCTAGGCAATGAATCAAATGGAAATCATACAAAAAACACTGTATTTTTTTAGGAATTTTCCCGCATGTTTAGAGAAACGTTACGTTATTGTTGCGACATTTTTTATTATTTTAGGAAGATTTTTTCATTAACTAGTTCTTAATGTACAGTACATTGAGTTTTGAGGGCAGGAATCCGGCCATGTCATTTGCAGCGTTTTGCAAACATACGGAACATTTGTTTATTTAAAAAAAAACAATGCCAATTTGTTAATAAACAAGAGGATTAAAAATTATTAACCACTGCAAATTTGGAATTAGTTGTTCTTACCGGTTTGTAACGTATATCAAATTATTAATAACTAGCTTTGCCCGCGACTTCGTACGCGGATTCCTGTGCTTATGCCAGCGAACAGCCGGGATCTCATTAATCAAAGCTCTGAAAATTCTGGACACCCAACTCCAAGAGTCCGATTAAAAAATTTAATGGGAAATTGCCATTTAAACGTAAAATTTTTGTTCATATATTCATCGCTAGAGCAGTGGTAGTGGTGGCCCAGTGGTATCGGTCCCGACTTACGTGTTGTAGGTGGTGGGTTCGAAAACTTAGCCAGGCGCATACTTGTGTCATATTTCATCACCACTTGCCCCTTTACCACGGTGACAGTGAAAACATCGGAGGAAACCGACATGTCCTAGAACCAACAATTCGAAGACATGTGACATTCTACACATCCCGCATGGGCCCCGCGTGGTGGGGGATTATGGCGCCACTCCCTCTCCAGAGAGGAGGCTTGTTCCCAGCCAGTGGGAACATTATAGGGCTGATGATGATGATTCATCGTTATGAAAATCCGTCCTAAACTGTTAACCGCCTCACTGCTTCGAGGTAATCCCAGATTTTTTACGTGGTATTAAAATCATCAATGAGTCCTCCCACCCCTTACTGTTTAGATTTGTACTGACTCAAATCCCCCGCTATTCCTTCAATAGCCCTTATGTTCCGGGTCACGGTCATGGAACTAAGTCCCGCGACCCCGCGGCTTTGGCCCTTCTGAGAGGGGCCCCCCCGTATTATGCCTGACACTCTTTAGGGCGGCGCGTGGTGGAAACACCACGCGCCGTGACCCCCCCGGGCCATGGTGTTTTGATCGCGACAGCGAGTTGCCCTTTACTCCCGTCCGCATGCCCCGCCATGCCGCGCCGTCAGAGTCAACACCACGAGTGCGGGGGCCTGAGGAAGGAGGATTGGTCCTCTCTCTCACGCGGCCCGCTCCTCCTTCGCGAGCATGATTGCTTCACAGGCAGGAGGCGACCGCTTTCTCACTCGTCTCGCCCCGCAGTCATGGCCGCGACCAATGCCGGGCGCGAGAGGTCTCTGCCCCATCGCCCGCCTGTGAGGACACGTCGGTGCCTCCGCCCAAGCTGGGGGCCATGCGCCCCGTTATGCTCGACTGTGTCCTCCAGGGTTCCTTCCGTTCTCAATAGACAGGTACCTCCCGAAAACATCCGTTGTCCAGGAGGCCCTGCGTCCCACGGGAAGTTAGGATGCCGTAACGCCTCTATACCACTGATTCAAAGCTGGTCTTACTACGGAATCCCAGCTTATGTATTTTTTATCTTTTTTTATATATGTATACAGGAACTGAATGAAATTAGTGGGTAGCTTTGGATTTCCAACATCAGGTGTTCCAGATTTTCAATATTTATTTACAATCACTACAAAAAAGTGCTTATTTCCGGCGGAATGATTTTTGCTAAGAGTCCTCCCTGTATTTATGATATAGGTAGTACTGGGGTCTGGTGTTCAAATCAGGTGTTCGAGATCTTCAATTTTTAATGTCAACAGAGAGTGGTCATCAGGCCTGAACCACTTTTGCAGACGTCATTCCTATATATGCAATTCGTATATTGGGCTCATGGAGTTCCACATTTTCAGCTGTTCCCGATCTTCAAATTTATTACGATTAACAGAGAGTGCTCATCAGGCTGCTGGAACACACTCTGCTAAGACGTATCCTTTAAATGTTATAGTTCAGCTGGGCTGTGAAGAGTTCTACTCCGGTGTTCAGATTCTTCAAATTTCTTCTCTTTAGCCGGAAAAATGCTATCAGTGAAAACCAATTTTTGCTTATGTTACCATTTGTATCTCTATAGTTAGCTTGTCTTTTGCGGTTCTGCGTCAGGTGTTCAGTTCCAAAATAAATTATAGCCTATTGTTTTGGCCCAGAACTTCATACTATACAACAAAAAAAAAGAATCATTTCAAATCCGTCCAGTATTTCCGAAGATTAGCGTGTACAAACAAACAGACAAACAGACATTAACAGACAAACAGACAGATTTTTTTTTCGTTTCGTGCTCATCTTCCTGTTTCGAATCCCCCTCAATTTTATTTATTTTTTTTAATTTATCAATGTACAGACCACAGTTTTTTTACTGTTTTTTCTATGTCAGATATAAAAACAAATGTTCCGTATGCCTGCACAAGCGCGCAAATTTGATACACGTTACAAAAACGGTAGAACAACCTTTTTTTTTTTTTTTTTTTTTTTTTTTATGTGGGTCAAATCATCAAATGGAGCCTCCAACCCCGGGCAGGGCGGGAGGTGGTACTGTCAGAAACTGTCTGACTAAAATCCACGGGTCTTCAGTAGCCCTTTATGTTCCGGGGTCGCTGTACTTAGAAATAGTCCCGCGACCCCGGCAGGTTTGGGCCCTCTGAGCGGGGGCCCCGGTCATTTTGCTGACCGCTCTTTGAGGCGCGCGTGGAACACGACGCGGCCGTCGACCCGGGCATGGGTCCATGGTCGTCGGACACGAGTGCCCTTTACTCGCTGTCCGCATTGCCCGGTAAGAACAAAACCTAATTCCCAATTTGCAGCGTGTTACTAATTTTTTTGGCCATGTTTTATTAACGAAAAAACCACTTTTCACCCCCTTTTCACCCCTTTCATACACCCAGAACGCTTGCAAATGCAAAATCACCCGGTAAGTTATTTATAGAGCCAAGAATGTTCCGGGTCTGAAGATTTTACCCAACAATAATTGTAGAATACGCTCCACGGGAGGCGTATTGGAAATTCCGAAGCGGAAACTGGAGGATTCTGGGGGTGTGAACCTCCGTCCGTAGCCGCAGCGAGGCAGGTTTCAAGTGTTAATACCCGAACATAAACGAGGGAAAAATAAAGTTAAAAATCCTTTGTGACGACAAGGGATTCAACTTAGCCCCCAAAGCAACGCAGCTACACCCGAGGCGCGACTCTGCTTTTCCCACCTAAGGCGAGGAAGGAAACAAATTCTATTTTTAAAATTTGATGTTACCACATTTCAAAATTTTAAAAATAGGAATTTGTTTCTTCGACAACACCTTCCCGAACGTCAAGTGGGCACCCACAGCAAAGCGATCATCTGTGCGGTCATCGGCCGCCATTACTGCTGGCTACTCTTTTGTCATACGAGTTCTAAATTCAAAATTTATTATTCACTAGAGGATTTAAAAACGGCTTTACTCACTTGAGGATAAAAACGGCTTTAGGTTCAGATATCGAAGAGGCAAAACGTACCCTTTCCGAGATGGGGGGGATGAAAAAAACTGTTTACTTTAGCCACGGACCAAAAAAAATATAGATTGTTTAAAAATAATCCATATTTATCCACATTACCCTTCATATCTGAACGCAAACACGAATCGGAAGTTGACTTTTCAAACTCCAACATTATAAACAAACAGCTGGCAACCTTTTTTAATTAAAAATCTGTTATGAATCATCTCAATTTGGCGAGTTTGCTCTGACAAGGATGCGCTGATGTTTGCTAACCAAACCATCCTTAGCGAATATGCAGCGGGATTTGTTTTATAATTGTTATGCTGATAGTCATCATTATTTTGTAAAATACTGTCTCTACTTTCAGCTTAAAAACTAAACTTATCGTGTACTTACCTCTATCGTGTATCAGCGATCATGACGCGGTGTAACATTCGTCGAATTTACCCTCTAGCGTTTTTTTCAATTCTTCTCGCGTGTGATAACAAAATATATAACATTTTTTGATGACTATATTATGTTCAACTCAAAAATTTGGGGCTTTTATACACGACCTTCGCTCGCTGAGCATCCATAAGGTTAAATTTCTGTAAATATTTTGGTTAAATTTTTGTAAATATGTTTTTTTCAATTTAACTGAACTTCCATAATTATTAAAGCAAAATGGGTTGATTAACTGTGAAAATTTGCCCATGGTTCAGGCACGCATTCAGCCAACTTCTTTACTACGCTCCTATTGTGGTAAGACAGCAATTGTCACCCACTAACCCGGAATTTGAGGAGCTCAAAATAAGTAACAAATTATGACTGATTATTAACCCTAAATTCATCTTTTTTACACACAAGAGAATGCCCTCAAATGACCGCTAATCGCTGTATTCATCCACCCCCGTTTGTTTGAAGACCCACAGCCCGCCGTCCAATTTGCACCCCCGAACGTGACAGACAAAGGGTTTAAATATCAAACATTATCTATGTCGATTGTGTTACTTTCAACAGATTGGTCAACCCGTACAACCCTCTTAGGGATTTTTCAAAGTCTTCCCTATTCGAGGGGCGTTGAAGATTGTTTGCTTCGAATCCCTGCAGTTTGGAAGTTCTTGGAAAAGTTTGGATCAGTCAGAGTTATGATTTAACTTTGAAAGCTCTTGTGAAACGATAGAAGTGGAGTGTGAGAAGTTATAATTAACAAAAGTCGTGGAGAGATTGCAAAGGTTTTATTAAGAAGCAAAGAAAAATTAATAAGAATAAGAGGAAATAATACCTATCTCCCTACTGTTTTTCGACATAAGCGACGTACTATACAACCGGTTTCAACAAATTCAACCGCTGGTCGGCGGTGAAATTCGTTTATGCGTAAACTCAAAACAAACGCGTGAGCCCAGGCTTTCACATCATCAGCAGTCTTCACCACAGCTGTCCGAACGTCTAGAAAGTTGTGTCGTAATCGTGTGAGAAGTTGTGCGCTTAGCTTGTAGTTTAGAATAATAATATAATACAGAAAAGTCTCCTAGCATGATCAGTACCCTTGGCACGACTTTTTACTCTTTTTTAATTTACAGCGGCCTTTCCAGTATTTACAAGCGTTTCTTGTATGAAAATGGAACAAACAGCGCCTCTGGTGTCGAAGAAGGAACACATTTTTTGTCCTGGAAAATTGTCAATTTGAAATTGTTAAAGTTCCAGGTTACTTTATGTCTTAAATACTGAAAACTCGTGCTAAGGGTACAGGTAATAAAATGTCCACTGCTGGGGAAATATCTTCGATTTGGTTTTTCATCATAAATCCAACAGTGTTTTGTTCCAACTGGAAATACTTCATCAGGTGGCAAATTAATAAACATCATAGCTAATATATTTTATACTCAACAAACATCTTCCCTATTTTTATTTTAACTTAAAACCTAATCGCTCAAGCTCAATTATACATTTTGGAAAACTTACTTCCGACCCGCCTCACAGTAAACGCATTTAAAATACACACAAGAACTTAAAACACCCTTAATTATTCCCCCTTCCAGTC
The DNA here is from genome assembly GCA_028554685.1 of Agrotis ipsilon. Classification (NCBI taxonomy): domain Eukaryota; kingdom Metazoa; phylum Arthropoda; class Insecta; order Lepidoptera; family Noctuidae; genus Agrotis; species Agrotis ipsilon. The sequence goes on along the minus strand of JAPNUC010000047.1, from coordinate 8,114 downwards.
GAAGGGCTTTTCAAGTTATTGGTTCGTTAGGAACGCGGGCCTCTGGACGGCTTACATAGGGAGACCTCTAAGGACGAAACACTTTACTGCTCGACCACGACATCCAAGATCAAGCGATAGGAATCATGCGACTTTGGAAAAACGATAAAAACTTATACGCCACGAATGACCACGCCACGACTTGAATTTACTTACTAATGGCGATAGGATCGTTTCATTAGTGGTGTAGCGAAGTAGAATAAATGAAGAGATGAAGACAGTGGTGTTGAAAGAATCGGACAGGAACGTCAGTAGACAGTTTTAGCTACGTGGCCCAACGGGCCCACTATCCTTGACCCAATGTAAATCGGGCGCATAGCCTACTGAAAACTGCACATTAAGAACTAAGCTTCAGTTCAGGTTTCCATACGTCTTGTTTGTTATCCTACGAGCCGACCCGTCCCGGCTCCGCACGGGTGCAAATCTCTACTATATTATGCATATTTTTAGGAAAATCTCTCTCGTTGAATCCGTTGAAAAAAAATACGTTTGGTAGTTTTTAAAGATATAAGCAGACTGGGACATACAGAGAGAAGCGACTGTGTTTAATACGGTTATACGTAGTGATGAACGTAAAATAATCAAAAGTGTGTCCAAAAAGAGGCAACGTTTTCAAATAGCAGTCCGAAGGTGTAGCGACGCAGCGCAGTGGGTTAATGGTCGGCAGTGCATGTCGCAACTTTGCTTGTCGCTTCCCAGTCTTGTTGCCTAGGGTTAAGAACAACCCTTTAGAGAATTTTAAATGCGATGTTACACTCATCTGAGAGTCTGTGTGGTTAAGCAGGGGAGTACTTGTTCTGGTGGTCCCGGGGGTCAATTAAGAGGAAAAGGGAAGGTTTAGTATGTAAAAAAATAAAATTGGTAAACATGTAGCGTGTATAGGCAAATAAGTTCGCTTTACCCTACGGGATTTTTTTGTTTGTTCGTCTTTTTTGGTATTTTTGTATCAAGTTTACTTACTTTAGAACTGACCTGTTCGACTGGCCTGTTGGTCTAGTGGTTAGTGGACCCTGACTGCTAAGCCAGGGGTCGTGGTTCGATTCCCACCCAGGACAATGTTTGTGTGATGAGCATGATCAATATGTGCTGTGTCTGGGTGTAATTTATCTATAATAGGTGTGGAATTTAGAAACATATAGTAGGTTTAATCATTGGTCTAGACCCATAACACAAGCTCTGCTTAGCTTGGGACTAGATGCGTTGTGTGATAGTTTTTGTGGAATAGTAGTTATTATTATTAGTAACAGTGCCTGTTGTCGGCTGCTATTGGACGTAGGGTCATGTTTAGATCTTCCTCCGCGATAAGGGACTAGTCCAGTACATAAAGTATTTTCATTCCGACCCACTAGTTTCCTGAATCATTCTCATGCCCTTGAATGTGAAAACATCCTTAATCATGATTTTTTTTTTAAATAATTTTATTGCCCATTTTTGCATAGATATTGTGATGTTCCTTTTTTTTCCCTTATAAAAGAGGCATGGTGTCAAAAATCTTGATTTTTTCCAAGGCAGTATGTAAAAAAGACGTTCAAGAAGGGTTTTCATGAGAAGTAGATTTATTTGCATCACACGTGTTTTGGTCTTGAGTTTGTTAAGGGTTCCTCTAACAAGGTTCTTAGTCCAATTTAGTTTCACCAGGCTGCCAACGTGATGTTTCCCATAAATATATGATCCCAAAACGATAAAGTGGATCGAAGTCCAAAACACGTTGTGTGGAAAATATAACAAAAATTAATGTTTTTGTGTTTGTTTCAACGCAATTTTGCACATTCATAATAGTTTTAAGAAGTAATAGTTTTTTTTTTTTAAATCGTGGTAAAAATCCATCAATGAGTCCTTCCCCACCCTCGGCAAGGGCGGGAGGGACTGTCAGACGTGTACTGACTAAAAATCACGGTTGTCCTTCAATAGCCCTTTTATGTGTCCGGGGTCTGGTGATGGAAAATAAGTTCCGCGACCTCCGGCAGGCTTTGGCCTCTCTGTGAGGGGGCCCATGTCCCATTTGTGCTGACGCTCTTGGAGGCGCGCGTGGAACACGACCGCGCCGTCGACGCCCGGGCTGGTCCATGTGGACAGCGAGTGCCCCTTTACGCGCTGTTAGCTCTAGTAGAAGTAAATTGGTGATGATAAATGGATGGTGTTTCTTACCTCTCTCACGCCGAAAACCACGAACAGATTGGGATAAAGGGGTTTGAAAGGTTTTTTTTTGCCCTACCAGTTGCCGCGTTTTTAATTTTTTCAGAATTATTAATCTGGATGTAAAGAATTGTAATTATTTAGTAAGATAAAGGACACTAGCAACAAAATACTGACAACAGGTCCTTAAAAGCATCAGGGTTTTAGAGTTTTTCGCCGAAATCTAAAGTCGAAAACTGACCTTTGTAAAAACTATAATTTTTTTCCCTGTTACGGATGCATAGTGAATTATAACGACATAATTGCTTAATGTAAGTACAATGTACATAACAGAATGACTCTGCTGTGTTAATACGTAGGATATTTAATATCCCCCCCCCCCCCCCCGGGGGGTTGTAAAAAAAAAAAAAAAAAAAAAAAAAGTACCAGTCCCGTGGATAATTGCATGACCGCACGTGGGCAGAAGCGCGGGCAAAATTTGTGGAAAATGAACGTGACGCACGCGCCAAAGGTATGATTTGGAAAACTAACTTCGTGTGAGAAGTGCATTAATCTAAGGTTTTTTACATCTAATAAAACATTTTGATTAGATTCGGGACTTTTTTTATTATTGAGATTTTTGACTACTGTTTTAGACTTCTTTATGTTACAAACACTATTAGTAAATACAGGCCTACTTATTTATGATTGCTTTGCCACTTTTGGTAGGATTAAATAAAGATCTTAATCTTCATTTTTATTCAACAATTTTTTTTAATTTTGGTGGCTGCAACTTCAGGTTATGTCTCACTGAGACGCGATGCGACGCGACGTGACACCACCATACGTGGAAATATGTATCTTTTCGTATAGTCAATAAATTTAGATTTGAGTTGCTATGTATTAAAAAGTGCGCGCGGCGTCGTTCGTCGCGTTAACTTGAAATTAACATTCAGTACATATGTTTTTTAAAAAAAACCTCTTAATGTTAAGGTTGTCTTAAAGATCACTTTTATCGATAAGACCGCCCATTGTGTCAACCTATTTATAGAATATTGTGAATTGGATATATCTGTAATTTGTATGGTGTACATAATAAAGAGTATTTTATTGATAAATTATATTTATTTTGCAAGTTGGTTGTTAAAAACACTTGCACGTCATTATGATATTTTGAAACTAGATGAGGCACGGAGTTTTCGTACCGCACTACTCTTGAAGAAACAGCCAGAACAACTCAGAGGTCACGTCCCTCTTTTAAAGTGCAACATATGTTAAAGCTATCGAAGGCCATGCAGGTGTCTGAAATGGTATTTTAAAGAAATTTAATTATATATTCTATTCGATAATTTTTATACTCTTATTAAAACGGGTACCATTCTCTCGAAACAAAAGCTGCCTGTATGCATTAGGGCCGCCGGCCGTCCACAAGGGACTCCGCTGACCAGTTAAAATAGTACCTAATTGACTGCTCTCTAGGCAAGCTACTAACAAGTATCATGTCAAACGATTGTATCTTTGTTGTTTAATAGAAAATAATATTGTGTTTAGCATGTGGTGAAAACAAGACGGTTTTTTGTTGAGGCATTTTGAAATTAGGGTCTAATTGAGAAGGCGTCGGGTTTATTCCACAAGGTTCGCTTCAATTTGCAGCTGATTGTTATTTCCCTAAAATAATTTTTATTAGATATTTCCCTTTAACAAACTTTATGCATAATATGATAAATAAAAAGAAGGTGATATCGCATTAGGCACGCACAAATTTTTTAGTACCTACAATTAAAACAATTGGTTGCACGTTTGGTTTTAGTCGGGTTGTAGCTATTTCTTTCCTAGCTTTTAGCTTTCCGCATTATCTATTGCTGATCGTATTTTAACTATACTGGATATCTTTAAGTTAGTATTAAACTTTATGCAATAATTATTATAGGCCATGGGTCTAGGCGTTGTGGAGGGACTGTAAGAGGGACGAGGCAAGTGGCATTATTTTAGAATTTTTACATATTGGTAACTTTTTTTAGGTAGTTCAGTTAGCCACATAAGTAAATCTGTCCCCATCTGCTCCTTTAAAATGGCCGTATAAAAATTTAAAAGAGACAACAATTAATACATTGTTTTAAATCATGAACTGTGTCCGGTCGAGGGAAGTGAGGGCACAAATGGTACAATCAAGATAATTTTGGGCACATAGTTTCGTTACCCTCTCGTCCTCCTCGAGCTTCTTTGATGTTACGAACAAAGCTGGAATGGTGAAAAAAATAATTTAGTTTAATTTTTTTGGATGTTAAAAAAATAAGTTTTTTCTTTTAAAATAAAATAAAGCATCATTAGTGGTTTAAATAAATATTTTTTTCTTTTAAATAAAATTAAAGCATCATTATTGGTTGTAGTGAAAAACACACTATAATCCTCCTAATATTATTAAACGTGAAAGTTCGTATGTGTGGATTGGAGTTTGTTACACTTTCACGCAAAAAAAAACTACTGGGCCTTACGTCAAACAGCATTCGGGACAGCAAGACGACCAATCGTTCTCGTTCATCAGTCACCGATACGTTTTCAACTTTATACCCCAGCGCGTAAAGTTGAAAATCTATCAAGTCCAAGATCGTTTTCGTTTGTTTCGTTCGTTATCGATCAGCAGTTTTTTTCATATATTTTCAACTTTACGCGCTTGGGGTTTATTAAAGTTGAAAATGTATTGGATGATGAACGATAACGATTGTCGGTCTGCTGTCGTCTGTGTTTGACTAATGGCCCTGAACGGATTTGGCTGAAATTTGGATTGAAGTTTTATCCCGATTTTATGTTCACGTGGGATAATTTTGGAGTGTAGCGGGTGAAGCCCGCTGGCAACAGCTAGTAAGTAATAAAATACAAAGATTAAGTATTTCTTAATCAAATTATGTATTAGCTAAAAAATATTTATTTATGAATTCATTTTTTAATTTGACCACCCAAACCTTTTCTTTTTAAGCTTGTTTTCGCTAAGTCATCTTATCTCTTTTATATTAAAACAAAACATGTACCCAAGCAAAAAAATTAAAGTTAATAAATATTAAATAAATCGCAACACACAAAGTCCCCTTGAGCAAAGTTAAGAATAAAGTGTGTGAAATAACTTTTTGTCTCGGAACCTTTTAACTAATGATATTTTAAATGAAGTATTTTGAAAAGCAAACATGGGAAGATTTATGGAAAATATAAAGCTCGTTGTGTAATTTTTATTAAAATATCTGAAACGGATTGGAATTGGGTTCCGGAGAAGATTAATGGCAGCGTTATCTTTACATACAATAATAATTAATAAAAAACGAGTAATGTTTATAATATTCCACCAACTATAACACACTGCCATCTAGTCCTAAGATTACGCAGATCTTTGTTATGGATAACTAGGACCACTGATAACACTACTTATATATTTTAAAACATACATAAATAGATAAATTACACCAGACACAGAAACAAATGATCGTGCTCATCACACAACATTTGTCCTGGGTGGGAATCGAACCCACGACCTCGGGCATGGCAGTCGGGGTCACTAACTAGTATACCAACAGGCCAGTCAAAATGATTATGATTTCAATATTATGCGGATGTGGAATTATTTTATTCACAATCGAATAAGGGCATGAGAGAGGTCATTTCCAATCGCCTTACCACAGAATACGTCATTGTTATTTTTAAGGTAGGTATTAAAGTTATTCTTGTTCCGAGAGGCAAAAAATGCCGAGAGATTTAACTATTTTACCTTTCATGTCCAAACACTTCGGCCGCGTGACTGTCTCATTAGGTAACCGTAATACTGGAACGTAAACGGCTATTGCTCAGTACGAGTCTGGCAGTCCCTCTTGGTTTTCCCTTGTTGGGAGGACTCCTTTGATGATTTTACCATGATAGAACATTACCCCCTTAAATCTTATAGATTTCTGTTGTCGGGGTAGGTAGGTCGTAATACACATAATGAAAAAAAAATCGAATACTACGAGTAATTCATGAACTGAAATGAGTACCTAAACATACTTTGAATTTTGAGCTAAGTCCCGCATCGATAACCAAATCCAATGCTTGTATAATTAGACAATTCAATTTATTGAAGAGTTTCTAGTGTTAGTAAAACACCGGCATTCTACTACCAGTTATGAAGTACATTGCGTCATTGTTATAGCTTCTCCTTTACCACTCTGGTTAAGGCTGTCGCCCTACTTTTAACGACTTAATTAAACGGTGTAATGTTGTTGTTTAGCCTATGTGCTTTTTTACAACATCTCTATTATTACGAAGTAGGTACCAGAGATGATATTATTATATCAGAGATGAAAACCTCCCTTTTCAGTAAGAGCTTTTACGTTAAAACCTTGGACTAATACTACGGTTTATTTTTCATGTTAGGTATTGTTATAACAGGCTAAGTTTTTCTTGGACATTACTTCGGGTCTAAAACGTTACTTTATCAACATTGCTGACAAACATGTTACTAAAATTGTTTATTTTCTCAATTAATTCTTTTACTGAGTAATTAGGAAAAGATTCTATATGAATTTTTGATAGCGATATACAATTAGAAAAAACATGGACAACAATTATTCTATTTCCCTATCCGGCTTCCAGGGTATGGTTACCGATTAGGACCGTTCCCGCAACCACGGCCAGCAAAAAGACCCTCGTGCGTTAGCGTAAATAAAATATTTATTTTTGGCAATTTCTTAGTAGGTTGTAGCCTACAACTTCTAAAAACTCCATGGCGATTTGGGAAAAGCTGTCATCTTTCAATCTTCCTTGAAATTAATAGGGGCTCTTTAATAAATTATTATCATCTTTGTAGTATCAATTCCAAATAAAATTCGTTACGTGGCCTCCCTCAGCCCACGCGGACTTTGATAGGTTTGCCAATTTCAACCGTATTGCGATTATTTTATTCTTTTAAAAATAAAAATTTTGGAGGGACCTGTCTCCTTTGGTTTATTTTGTATTTTTCAAATTATTTTTCGACTGGAATTGATCAAAGACAGGGTCTTTATCTTCTTAAATAAGATTTCTAAGACATTTTTCTTGTTGACAATTTCAGCTCGATTTCGGTTGTTTGTAAACTTGAAAACTTATGTCGATCTTTAAAAATGACGAGTCGTTATATTTCTTATTAATTTTACACCAAAACTATTGTAAACCTACCTTCCCTTTTGATATAAATAAAATACGAGAATAAAGAAGATACATTATAAAGTTTTGTATATTTTTAATTGCTTTTTAAAACAAGTAACAATTAAGGGCCCTCCTCTAAACATGTTGCCTTGCGATATGCCTCTGTTTCTCGAAACCATCCATCTTTTTTTCTTTTTCTTGCCTGTTGTCTTTTTCAATCTTCTTCTTGTCTTGTCGTATTAAGTTATTTAATCTTTAAAATTAAAAGTAGTTAGTTCTTTACATAACTATAAAATTGTTTGTTTCAATTCTAGCTGATTTAACAGGTCAAAAGGTCTTTCTCAAGACAATACTCATTATGTTTTTCACTAAATTAAATTAAACTCTACATTATTCTTTTGCCTTAATTCCAATTGATTTGAGCTCAACGCAGAATGTCATCTTATTTCGTACATTACTATTATTATAAAAAATAAATTCACACATATACCCTTAAACAACTCCCATTTTTCTTCCCTCCTACGTCCATTTACGTCCACACTTAAGGTCGAAACTAACCATCTATAGAAATTCCTCTTATCGTTACACAATAGGAGCCGGCGATAATAGGGGGCTCCCTAAAGCGGGTCAATCAACACAAATGAATGGCCCTTCTTCAAAGTGACAGTCGCACCTGGGTTCATTGCTCATACAATGTGGAGTGAGGACGTTTACGCCGTTTTTTAGTTGTGTCATATTATATTGGGCTATGTTTCCTATAGTTATACTTTTGCCTAGTTAATATAATATTCCACAACTAATCACCACAACGT